>JAAOAR010001218.1:0-12493 GCA_013395995.1 Fusarium pseudoanthophilum
AAAAAAAGTAAGTTATTTTATAAATATAGTATTATAATAGGTTAAATTATATTTATTAAATTATAAGATATATTTAAACTAGTTTTAAGCAGTATAGTAAAATATATTATAAATTATAAATAGTTCAGGTTCTTGTTGCTTACAGTAGCTGCCCAGGACTTATTCTTACATTCGTTCGATTTAGAAATATTGTTTATGGCGATTCTCCTAGTGCAGACTTTGTTTTTATTCTCGTTTACGTAGATATCCTTGCTCGTGTATTGGGTACTTGTCCTACTTCACCTGCGGCAGACGTAGCCGGTCATGACCGCGAACTTGGCGTCCACGTGTATGTTTAAGCTCACTGTCGTGTTTGTGTTCTTGTTCTAGATAGATTGGCATCAGATCCGTCCAGTCGGCCATGCACGTGTCCAACGCTAGGATCGAGGGCTCATTCGCAAACAACTTCTGATACAAACGTCGACACTCCACACCCTGTAGTAGTATGCTGGCAGGGCGATGACTTAGGCGGCATCGGTAGCCCTATACGGCTCGTTGTCTGAGAATGTCTTCATGTCCACTCTCGCGATGCAGTGGATCTTCGTGGAAGCGTCCAAGCCTATCAAGTCTAGGTTGACCACATTCTGCCCTCCGGCAACGCTCTTGGTGGTGTTCACGAGCCCGGAACGGCCGTGAGCTTCATTTTGGGCCTGTCCGTGGCCGTACGAGGCCAGGGTCGCGATTATAGTCGCCATCTTCCTCATGTCGCTCTGTCCGCTGATGGACACGTTCATGCTGTCGCGGGTGATGTCGAACTTGGACATCGGCATCAAGACGTACTTTGTTTAGCCCTGCAATCACGTCGTTGTCCTCAATGGCCAGCAATGTCAAACACTCGTACGGAGCGCAATCCCGTCTATATCTTTGTCTGTGACCTAGATCTTATAGGAGTCGTCCTTCACCTTCACATACCCGTCATTACATAACATCACGGCAGTCTTTATGTTCTTAGGGTAATCCATGTTTACGTTCTAGTTTTACTTGATACCTTGGTATGCTCCAATGTCCGTATTTGTCTGCATGTGTCGATCCCCATCCTGATCAACAAGACCATGCATGCACACAAATATGTGCACAGTCATGAACGTATGCATGAACACGAAGTTAGACATAGGTTACACTGCCTCAACACCATTTTCTACAAGTAGCAAAACAAGACTCACCCACCCATCTACAGCCCCCATGCCAAAGCCAGCCTATCAGCAATATCACTCAAACTTAGCCCCATCCAGCTCCCACCTAACTTTCTTCCCCATAGCCCTCGCCTTCTTCCTATCAGCCCGTTCGACTGCCCTATCTAGCGGGAACAGAATTGCCTTCTCTCCCTTCCACTTTATGCCGTATCCTCGATCTCGAGCGATGCGTTCATCTCGCTCGCGAAGTCCATGGCGTCGGGCAATCCAATTAGCAAACGCATTTATCTTCGGGTCTGGATCTATGCGTTTGAAGGGCGGCGAAACTTGGTCGTCCTGTTCATTGAGAGCAGACCCTAGCATGTCCTCACGTGCGAGATAATCTTGAAATCTATTCCAACATCTTATCGTCTGCCGATCTCCCTCTAGGATAAGCTCAGCAACAGCCCGAGGGGGTTCACTCATCTTGGAGACCACTGTGGTTGGCGGGAGTTCAGGATCCTGTTGATTGAGAGAACGCGTTGGCTTGTCCTGGGGGTTCGAATTTCGATGAGCACCGACAATGTCCTCTGGGCTACCTGTCTGTGCATCGCGCTGTGAGGGTTCAATTTCCTCATAGACCTGTTCGGGGATCCCCTTGATAATGCCACGCTCGGAAAGCTTGTCAGCCTGTGAAAGATCGTTCTCCTCGGTCGCTTGATCAGATGCCGTATCAGTCGAAGTCTCAGCAGCTTCTTCAAGACATACCATCTCGAAAACACGTGCCAACTCATCGCTTGCCTTAGCAGGAGGGTCATCATGAGTGGGGAGATCCTTGTTGTCAGCTGCGGGTTGCTTGAGAGCACGTCTAGAAGACTCCTCCATGAGTAAGTTGCCCTTATCTGTCAATCGTTTCTTGTCTCCTTCTCCCATGGTCTCACTCCAGTTAGCTATGTTGTTAGTAATCCACGCAATAACATTACCCTTAGGTCCGTCCCAAGACTTGAGCCACTGCTCCTCAGTTGGGCTCTCGGACGTAAGCTGCGCCAACCCATGAATCCAGGCGACTTCCACCTTCTTCTCCTTCAACTTGCTGGTAATCTCAGCATGTCCTGGACTGTCTGCTTGTTCGAGGTGTGCGATAAAACGGAGAAGTTGCCGTGCTCGTTCGGATCTACACACTCCTGTAAAGAAAAGATCATCAGCTTCAGAGTCTGAGTCGGAGTGATAGTCATTAGACTTACCCTTACCCATTACTTGCCCTGCCATTCTTGTGAGTTAGTTGTTAGTGTGAATGAGCTGTATATAAGTTTCAAGTAAGTCGTGAGTGAGCTTTGAGTGAGCTGTTAGTCGGTTGTTAGCAATGTTAGCAATGTTAGCAATGTTAGTGATGTTAGTGTTGCTGGGGTTGTTGCTGTTGTTGGTGAAAAGGATGCGATGATGGTTGTTATGAGAGAAGGAGTTGGAAAGAAGTGGTGTATTTATAAAGTGACTTTTGGAAGTGACATAGTACCGGCTCTTCATGCGAGAATTGGAAATAGCGTAGTGTTCTTTGTTCGATTGGTTGACTATTTAATTGGGGTAGCATGCCAACTGAACGTACGTGTGACCATGTAAATGTCGCCAGTCGCAGGGCAGGACAAGCAAATACCCTAGAACAAGGAACATTGAAGATTTGATTTCGAAATAGAACCCAACATATTTCATTATGTGGTAGATAGAACAGAATTACGTATGGGGAAACAGTACACCTAATCCAAGAACATGAGGAACAAAGACAACGCGGACAATATTGTGTGATGCATTTTCATCCTCGCCACGATTACTCGGGTATATTTTCGTCGTAGCTATCATCACTTTTCATGTTAAGTCCCTTTCCCTTCCTCCCCCTCCGGCGTCTACTCTTCGCATATCCAATCCGACCTTGACATTGACCTTTACTGCCATTGTTCAAGCTCTATAGTGCAAGTTCATAGGTCTTGAGCTTAGTCTCACATTCTGCAGTAATTTGCAAGTGGTGACGTATCTGTTCATTGGAGTAAGCATGGACTGCGAAATGCTCTTCAGACCCGACATATTAACCCTAGGTTCTCTCTGCCGGAATAAGCTCACAGCCACAAGTCTCAACTGCAAATAACACTTCTAGCCCATAACTCAGACATCGATACCAGATATCAACACTGTCTTCACTGAGCGGAGGGACATGTCTGACAGCTGCGATTGCAGTGTCTGTGAGATAGGACTAAGCCCCCAAATCAGCTGTGTGACGAGAACACCAAGCATGTTTTCTTGGGTTGCAGGCCATGGCGAAGCAAAGCGAAGCGTTACCGTTATACGGCAGATAAATGTTTGTTTGAGTCATGACTAATGGATGTCCTTATCTCTCTCATGACAGCCGCTGCGAATAGCCGAGCAAAGACTTTACTGAAAGAACGAGCATGGTGTTTGTCTAAGCCACGTCTTCAACACGATGGATTCTCTTTTATCTGATGCATGCATTGTTGATCAGTCATGTAGTTTCTATCTGACTCTCTGCACATCTGCCTCATTTGTCAAGCTAAAATTCTTCACAAGCCTCATTGATGTAGTTACTGATTCATGTTCAACTGCGCTGTCACGTCAAGGGGAAAGCTGCTAGGCTCTTTCTTTACACTGGACTATCAGCTAGCAGTACTGGGAGGTGAACCGTAAGAAGGTGCTTTCACGCCAAGAGAACATCGTAACGCGTCTTAATTTCCCAGAGCGCTGCGGTACTGCTTCAGGTGAGTTCAGGACTGTGTGGCTGGAGGGTGTTGTGAGAGAGTTGACGTCGGTTGAGTTCAAGGGAGGTGAGACATTGGTTATTGATCTTACTAGGGTAGACGGCGATGACGAAGGCAGTCTTTTTGTTGCGCAAGGTAGAGACTTGGAGGCTTTTGAGCCAGGTTCACTGCCCCAGCCGCCATCGGAGCAGGGTCAACGTGGGCACCAATCTCAGACCCTGCGACACATACCGATTGACCAACAGATTCAATGACAGGTACAGCAAGAAATCCAGCGGCAAGTCTCAACTGTAAAAAGCAAGACCCACACAAAGCCGCGACCACATCAATAGCCCCATCACAAAACTCCCACGCCTCCACCATCCCCATGCCCCAAGACCATGAACCTCCCGACCGCATTTCTGGAGGAATGTGAGCCCATTGAAATCGGGATGTCTTGTATAACCTGGAAGTGTCTTCAAGAGGCGTATGGTCAATCGTGGGCCAGTCCCATCTCGTCTCTGTGTGACTTCCAAGGATCCGCCTTTGGGGTTTCCGAGCACCAGCGTCTCTGAAACCGCCTTAGGAACATCCTTCAATGTCTCCATGATGAGCTCGGCAGCCTTTCGACCTCAGTCCAAGCCCATCTGGACGTCGAGATAGACACTACACTGGATACAGGGGATGATCCTTGTCTCGCTGAGATGATGGACCGATTCGCTTAGATAGAGCCACAAGCTCAGGGAACTGAAGAGACACAGGCAATGGTCCCTGAAACAGCCATTGGGAGTCTGGAGACTGTCCTTGGCAAGATCGCCGAGAACATACATATGTCTACTCCCAAGCCAGCTGCTAAGACGAACCCTGCTGTCGAGGCCAAGTCTGGGGGTATGATAGCGGTGGTTGACCATGAGCCTCAGCTCAAGTACACACCGCTGTTGTTCCAGACTTGCCACATTCTGCGCAGCGTGTACCTTAAGAGGCATCTCGCCATATATACGTAAGAACAGCGCCCGTATCTATACGAAGTCCCGCGTTAACATTCCCCGTCCTGGATAATACACCGGAGTCAGAAGAAGACGAGCCAGAGCCTCTAGTTGCGTCCGGCCACCGTGAAAGCTTGCAACTGCAGACTCCCAACGCGCCTGGACTGTCATGTTTCGAGCCAGGTGTATCCAGACCGACGCCTGTTTTTACTAGGTATCGTTAATCTTTACCTGTAACATACAGAACTTCACCGCCTGCGTCGCGCAGCTATGGCCATGTCACTGGTCCCTCGAGCGTGGAACGACACTGCGGACCTATTGGTGCAGTTATTGATCTGAACTACAAAGCTATGCATCATTGGTTCATGGCACCCGAAGTCCATGTGCCTCGAGCATGGGAGGTCAATGCGACTTGGGTCTATGAAACATGGCGTTGAGGCAGGTGTCTCTGACGATCTAGACTATGAGGTTGAGGATGATGGGGCGCATCGCACAACAAGTCCTTATCCCCCTCCACGCCCCCGACCCCAGTTCGAACGGCATCATCGTCATATTCCCGCACTCGTACAAGCTCCCAGTCCGATTGATGAGTTGGACCTTGGAGAATCTTCTCACACTGACAAACCTCGTCAACCAAGAGCGCAAGCTTCGTCTTGATCTAATCATTAAACGTATCCACGGTCATACTGTAAGCTCGTGAGCTTTTCATGGTCCCCTACAGCAACATGAGCATATAAAAGCGCGGACTAATGAGACGTGGGGACTAGTAAGGGGTTCAGAGATACATAATCCATTCGATCTGCTCACAAGATAGGGAAGTGTTTTGGTTTTCTTACAATGCGATGTTAGGCTACGCGCCGTTGTGTTGCTTGTTCTCTACGTTCCAGCCAGGAAGTGCATCCCTTGCTTCCTGTTACCAGACAGCACTTGTTCGGAGAATACGGGGTGGAATTAAATAAGGAGAAGGCTGAGCAATAACTCGGTCAGTTTTGTAAATAGCTTTATATTCTCCAACGCCTTGAGAACGTCACCGCCTTGAAAACTTTCTATATATGCTTGGAGCAACTCGGTTGTCAAGTAGGTTCTTATAAACCGCAACGTGCTAAATCTAAAGGAACTATAACGATCTCTTAGAGCAATATGTCGTGTTACAAGATCACATGGAGGCTATTGTGAATTAATCGCTTAATAGATAGTTAGTCAACGCAATCGATGAAGCTCGCGTGTTGCTCTCGACCAGTATAGAAGGTATAGCTGCAATCTTGCATAACGATATATATCGGATTAGACCCTGAGGCCTGTTTTCTTTAAGAACAGGGATAAGCTGGGGCGGCACCTGTGTCATACTGTCGAATGTTCTTCTGAGTTTCGGGACATCTTATAATATGTTCTCTCATTCTTGTAGTAGATGCCAAGCTGAAATCCGGACAACTAAGTCAATATTGAACGACCTACGCAGAAGCATATCACCAGAGAACTGTGAGTTAATACAGCATATGCCTCGACAAGCAATAACTTTATACAGACCTTGTTCTTTCTTATAGAATAAGCCATTTCTCTCGTTCTCTTGGAGAAAAGATATCGCTGATTGTTTTGACTGAGCCTGGGCCATTAGTGAAATGCAGGGTTGTATTTTCTCCTTTTCTCCATTCATAAGAGCTGATATCCCAAAGCCTTCAATAAGCCGTTTCACTTTTGGAGAAAAGACATAGCTGAATCTCCTGACTGAACCTGGGCCATTGATGGAATATAGGGCTCTGTTGTCTACATTTCTCCATCCAGAAGACCTGGTAACGCAAAGTCTTCAGCAAGACTTTCGGCTTCTCCAATGTATTACGAATGTCTGCTCGCGTCACAACATATCTATTATGGCTGATACTGACCCGAACGCTGAAGCTGAGTAAATGGCCCGAGCATATGCAGGGCACCTTATGCAGCAGACACGGACTCGGTAGAAGCACCATGCTGAATCTTACTGCTGGGAGTGGCGACGAGCCAAGTCACGAGGATGTTGAGACTCTATACCAGGACGCTTTGACGTACAGAAACGCGAGATAAACTGCATGAAAGGGCTGGATCAGCTTGAGATCATTTAGACCTTCAATACGAGACTCAGCAGGTCCGCAAGGCAACGCGATAGAGCCAGAGACAGACAACGAGACAGGAAGAACATCCACTGTCTAAGGTGGAGCGCGTGGGGTTCTGGATGGGCTTAAGTAGCCCTAGAACCCTCTCTTGATTTTATGGATGGCATCTGCACAGTACTGAGCCAGCCTGGCCTCAAGTCCTGAAGCCAACCACCACGAAGCCTTCAGGTTTCACATCGATGTTGACTATCACTTTGTATCCAAGCGTTCGATCCGACTAGTCTCTCTTTTTATTTCTAACAGCAGCGATGCAGATAAACCGATCTCATCGCGTTTGACAGGCACGACTGTATTGTCAAAGTCCTGCCATGCATCCCACACTCCCAGCTTATCTCGCCAGAATGAGGATCCCTTTGATGACGATATCTTTCTTCCAATTGATGATATGTCTGGTCCGAGCTTGTTAGCTGCCCCATCCACAAACCTCAACGACGCCACAGGGCCAAGCTCGAAACGGTTAATAAAGAGGGCCAAGCCGGCGCCCGTCGAGTATATGACGGAAGGTCCATTTGCATCTTTCGAAGATGAACCGCAATCGCTTCATTTCCCATCGCTATTAATCCAACACGAGAGAAGTGATCTGGATAGACCTACTCAAGACAATTTCAACACAGAAGAAGAGAAGAACATGGACACAGCGTAATAATCATATAAATTGCGGTATGCCCATACGCCGATCTCCAGAATGAGGGCGAGCAGTTCGCGGTGTATGCCTACCGCAGCGAGAAAAGAACGTACAGTGAGGCAATTGGGCCGTTTGATGCCGAGCGTTGGGAGAGCATGGAGAATGGCTCGGAACAGAACTCTGCACGTGCTCTGGTGCCGAAGAATTCGCCAAGGAAAAGGGCAAAGAGCGAGAAGAGGCTAAAAGCTAAATAGATAAAGACGTAGTCCTCAACGACTCCTGGTAAACCCGATGATTCTTACTATGATCTTTACAAGAGCGATAAGACGGATTAACTTGTGTATCTACTCCTGGGATAATGTAGGGATAGAAAAGGCGCAAGCTAAGGTCATATTCGTGATCTTGTAGCCACAGACAAACAGAAAAGGATGATGCTTGTCCTGACCGTGGACTCCAGCTTCTGGCAGCTGGAAGCAAGGCTCACTACAGTTCTCAACCTACTTGACAAAGCCTGCCACTTCCACAGCGGCTCGGGCGAAGTTTACGCTCCTCGGCATGAGGCAAGAAGCGTTCTGGATAAGATACCCGAGGTAAAGGCGCTGGATGTGACTACAAAAGACGCTCC
Source organism: Fusarium pseudoanthophilum (assembly GCA_013395995.1). Taxonomy (NCBI): domain Eukaryota; kingdom Fungi; phylum Ascomycota; class Sordariomycetes; order Hypocreales; family Nectriaceae; genus Fusarium; species Fusarium pseudoanthophilum. The sequence goes on from JAAOAR010001218.1 coordinate 8,276, forward strand.
TTTCAACTATGCCTACCGACTCAAGACCTGCTTTGGCCAAGGCAAGTGTCAGCTTGCGGACCAAGAGACCACTATTTTGAAGGGCACGTTCAGCTATGCCTCACTTAACGTGCGTGAGTTGGCTCAGACAGACCGGGAAGCAAGAAAGCTCGTCCGGTCCACAGGGGGCCTGAGATGCCAACATATCCCCCTTATACAGAGACCCGTGGGGACGATGAGCTTCCCTTACCACTGCCCAGACGCTATTCGCTCAACCGGGAAAAGGTCGGTGCTCCGCAGAGCTGGAGAGCAGTTCGAGTTTTGAGACCCGGCAATAAAGTGGATGATCAGAATATTGCCTTCGTCAGCCTACAAGATAAGTGCTCCTTGTAAGATAGTCTCGTACAGAAGTCCAGGCCCGAACATCAATCTAAGTGGCTTGAGAATAAAAAAGAGCGAAAAGCCAAAGTCGAGGAACTCAAGGAATTCTGTCTCTTCTGGCACCAGAGTCTTCTAGCCAAATATCCCGCTCAATTTGCATCCCCCAAAGACAGTGTGAGATCCAACATTGGAATATCTGAAGAGGGCAAAAATGGTCGGTTCTTCATCAATGAAGTGTCACGTTGGACGAGTGCCGCGTTTTTTTACAGCGAGCTGGACCCTTGGCCGCATGATTAAATGTGCGAAGCGATGAAGAAATCATTTGCGAGGGAATTCGGAGAGGCTGCTAGTAAGGAGCAGGGAGAGGTGCAGAGGTACGGGAGGGTTTTTTGGGGAGCTTGGAAAGAGGAGAGTGCTGATGTCAAGAAAGGGAAGAAGAAGTCAGGACGACGCAAGTCAAGCCAAGCCAAGTCTGTCTGTCTGTAACTGGGTATGAAGCTGGTATAGATGTAATCAGCGATAATATCTGCTGTTTACTCCAGTAGTCGATGTGGTTATCTTCCAGGCCAGTCACACAATCCCTCTCCAATCAAAGCTCTCGTTCGCGTGCCTGTTGGACCCACCCAACTTGAGTGTCTTGTCAACAGTTTCGGCCTGTCGAACATCGGAGCTCGCTAAAATGATCGACCATGTTTTGCGGGGCGATGAGGCTTAGGGTAGCCAAGAAAAGAAACCAGGTGGAAATTCGCCCAAGTGCATCTTAAGATGTCTAAGAGATCTAGTCCCGATTGAGAAATGCAGGTTGTTATGAGCAAGCGATATAGTGACCCTCATCCTGCAACCAACCATCTAGAATGAATTACATACTAATGTTCGGGAAAAGGGCATGTCCGAGGCGTCTCAGCGATCCTGACGATCAGACGTGATATCTTTGTTTCTATAATTCAATGAACAGTATAGAGTTGGTAAGCAGTAGCAGTTGGTAACGAGGGGACCTTGGTGCACATTCAGATCAAATGTAGAGAGTACAAGGTCTATTCGAAAAGCATAACAGAGGTTGGGATGATCTGTTATCCTAGCGCGTGTATCATCAAGACGCTGTTCAAGCCAAAAGTTCTCAAACGTGAACAGGATATCCTTGGAGCATCGCACCTATAAAAAGGGTCATTAAAGTAATTGAAAATACCGCCAATTTGGCGATATCGGATTTTTGAGTATGTAAGGTGTCTGCTTATCTGGTTTTTGGCATTGAAACCTTCTTGCTCTCTAACAACCCAAAGCTCAACCTCCATTGAAAAAAAACCCAAACCCGATTTCTATATCGAATACCCCGAGAACCAGGGTCATGTGTTCGCTATTATGAACCGATTTATACTTAACTGCGTGCACTTATCTGTATTAAAGCAAGAAAGCATATATCATAAAACTACTTAAATAGATAATGCACTACTAAATAAACTGCCTTATTTTCATGAACGCCACCTGGCGCCGACAAAACCCAACCATCCAAGTCACGCACTTGTAAATTGCTGCATGTTCTCAACACACCGTCTCCAAGTGGCTTACTGTCCCATGTTCTGTCTTTGATAACGGGGCAATCAAGAGTCATAGAACCCACAAGTTGATTGTTCTTGGAGAACAACGATATTGAACGGACTTCCAAATGGGCTTGGCTACGTGCAAAGAATGGCAGCCTATCCTTGAGATTGCCAAGCTTCATCGAGGCCGTTGAGGCAACAGGTGTTATGTCTAGCGGTAATCCCAGTTTGATCTGGCTCTCAGAACTGTCTTTGAGTTTCGAAGTGAAGTCATGTCACTCATTGGCAAAGTCGTTCTTGAGATCCCACATGGCGGAGAAGCCAGTATCACGTCCTTCTGCTTGAGATGATCTGGTCATGTTCTGAATTGACTGGTTTGCTGCAGCGCGCAGACAAGGCCCGCCATCCAGTGCCATATACTACACATAAAGTAGTATATTACTAATAGTGTCGTAGTCAAACCGTTCAATTTCCGTTGGTAGCTCCAGGTGCCAGTCGGATATGGCCCCGGCTCCTTTAAATGGCATGTATCGTGGGCCATTAAAATTCAGCTCAAATACACCGGCATCCTGCACGCCAGAGGAAACAGCAATCGACTTGGTCGGGATACGGTCGGTTCGGAAAGATTCCTCGTTTTCGGGAGTCGCAGGCTCATACTCAGCAGCGTTTGACGGACTTGAAGATACACTGTACCTATGCTGGAGCAGGGTAAGCGTGGCGTTCACGCCGCTGTAGGGAGCCACTACTGCAGGAATTGATGTCAAAAGCGAGCGTATGTGTCTCATATAATAACCAGGGAAATCCATGTCGTACAGTGCTTCCTGTAGCGAGATAGTCATACTACCTGTCACACGAAGACGCAAAAGTGCCGTGAGATCGATTTATCTAAGAGAAAAGGTCTTGGAAATCTCAAAGTCGTAAGTCCATTCCTCCATATGCATCGCTTCAAGCCTCCGCAAATCAAGCTGAAGATGATCCGCAGCGTGTAGTCCATCGTGAGAAGCATCCCAGTAGCCACCAGGGTTGAGAAACGACACTTTACGGCCCTGCTGGAAAGATAATGCACTTTCAACCCGACGTGCAGATGCCATTACAAGTGTATAGGCCTGAAAGTATAGGCTTCAGACGCTCTTCTCCATCCAACCGTAGAGCTGCTCATTGGTGTACTTTGTTCGATACCAGAGTTCCACTTGAGAAGATTCTCGCGCCTCGGACTTTTGTATTTCTATGTCCTGGAGTGCAGCAGCAACCCTGATCTTTTAAATCTCAATCTGCTTGTCGATGCTCTTGACCTCACGGCCTCGAATATTGGCTTACAAGCGCCGCTCTTACAAGTGTCTTATCAACTGAGCCTTGCGACCAGCCCTAGATCCTTCATCTGAAACCAGCATCGCTGCCATCTTAATAGCTGCAGAACCTGCCTGCATCATGCTGCTGATGCTTAGACCTCCTGTCAATACACTCACTTCGATACCCAGCAGTGCTGCGTAAGACTGTATCTACGGGAACATGCAGAACGGCGCAACCAGACCGTCTATTCCAGTAACTACAACATTGAGAAGACTCACGGCGGTTGCCATATCCATTTCCATCTTCTCATATAAACTCATCTTTAGATCATCGTGCGTAGACTCTTCAATAGTCTGCTCTATGTCTCTCCAAGGCTCTTAATCAGATGGAATACAGGATTTAGATTCACCTATAAGCTAAAGGAAGAACGACAATTGCGCCTCTTGATTCTCGCGGGTCAGCATAAGAGACTTGGCGGTTTGTTCTGCCTCCTCCAGGTGCTTCTGCTTCACTTGAATCATCATGTTCTGGATAGCTGTAGTATGCTGAGCCCGCATGATGGCAAATGTCTCCCCCTCCTTCTTCTCAACCGCTGAGACAAACCTCTCCCCAAGACCACGAAGTACATTAGAGAGCTGAAAAGCTTGCGATAAGGGGACGTCGAGCCTCTGGCGAGGAAGGGGACTATAGAGATCAGCCATAACTATGGCCAAGGCATCAGATGCATTCACGTTTTGGTTGGCAAGAGACATAAAAGCACCAGGGCCAATTGGAGGTTCCCGCAAGGCATAAGATATGACTTGTCCTTGAATGTCTCTAGAATTGCGGATATTGAAGAGTCTTTCGTGTACCAGACTGTGCATCTGTCTGAACTTGGGATTAAGAGGAACATAGAAATAGGGAGTTCGTAGAAAACAAACAAGCCTCTCTTTTCTAAAGTCAGTTTCTGCCTGGCTTAGATCGCCCTTGGTAATATGTTCAAGTTCAGCCGAGAATGGTAACTCCAAGATAAAACTGCTATTGCCCTTGT
>JAAOAR010001226.1:0-15348 GCA_013395995.1 Fusarium pseudoanthophilum
TACTAATACTAATACTAATTTTTTTATAAAAAAGAAATATTAAAAAATACTAATTAGTATTAGTATATTAATACTAATACTAAAAAAATTAATATTTTTTACTAACCCTGTTTAAGAAAGATCTTAGCTCGTGCACTGTTTAAATATCAAGCGGCCGCTCGAGATGGATCCTTCTTTAGCTATTCCACCTGAGTTCATGTTCTCGAATAAATCTTTAGGTGAGGGTTAAAGCCTAGCTAAAGCTTGTTTATCCAGGAGCATTAGTAGTGTAATGACTTATATCTCGTCTTGACAAGAGATGACATGCTATAGTACAGAGAAGAAACATGGGTCTGCAGGCTCTTAGGTATATGTCATAATATCTAGGGCGGAACTTGATAGTCAAAAGGACTTGTTTATATGCCTGCCCGGAAGACGCCAAAACACAGCGAGATTTTGTTTACCATGTTGCAATACATCAGCGCCTGGCGCCTTACACTAGCCTTTTTCGATAAGTATACCTCACAAGCGCCACTCATAGCTATCTGCCTTTTCTTTCAATGGTATGAACAAGGCACTGTTCATTGATCAACCATGAATCGGTAGACCTTGCTCAACTTGGCATCGGTCCCAAGGTTTCTAACTGTGACAAAATTCTTACCATCTCAACAGCTACGCCCCATTGGCTAGCGAGCCCACGCATCAACGTCTGCATCTTCTTCATTTCGAATGGCAGATTTCGTGCTGGTCCTATACCGTAGTTTGTTGTTTTCATGTTTGAGGAAATAAAAGCCTGGGTCTTTTTCCAAGAAATATCCTGCTGCATTGCTTCCCCAACGTTTGACTGATCAACCAGTGTAGACTCCCAGTGAATCGATGCAGGTACAGAAACGGATGCCATTCCGCTAAGGCGGGAAAGTGAATACATGCCGGAGGCGGCGAATATAGGCATGGGCATCCAGAAGGTGTTGGTGCGGTTGAAGGGGAGTTGATTGACGCTGTCTTGAATAGCAGCGGCATGTAAAAGGCGCATCTGGCGTCTGTAGATCCTCTAAACCACTGGATGGAATCTTTAAGCTCTTTCCCGCTTTCTCTTGACTTGAAAATGTGCTGGTCTATCTGGAGATGTCGACAGATTTGGTCAAAAAGCTCCATTGAGTTGCAAACCATATCTAGACAGACAAAATGCCACCTGATCATCAACTCTAGCCGCTCGTTCTCATCGAAGGACCAGGTGTCGTTTAAAAGATGGAATACCCGCACCAGAGCATGTTTCACATCGAGCAGCGCCGGAATTTTGACGATGGATTTTGGAGGTTGTGCCTCGCGGTTCTCTAGGACCAAGGCATGTAGGCATTCCAGCACGACACGCACATCGAGTGATGCTTTTACACTGCGTAAACATGGACTAATCTCATCGTCGGGATTGGCCGTGGCGAAGAGCTCGTGGTAGATATCACTGAAGGAGAACGTGGGGTCTTCGGATTGTTCATCGTCCATGATTCGGCGCCACTCTTGAGGATCTCTGGCCTCAAATGCCTCTGAAGAAGCTGAAAGCCTGAGAGTGTTTGCTGCATGCAGCGTAGCAGCATCTGGTTTACCTGACAGATAGCTTAGCTGACCGTCGAGTATGTAATGGCCAACAAGAGCTCTGTGATAGACTTCATCTGCGGCCCATTGCTTCCAGGCATATTCATCGCTGATTTCTCCGGGCTGTTGTTCAGATGATCGAGGTCTGCAAGTCTTGTTCTGGTGTGCCCAGCTAAATCCCAGACTATGGAAGACTTGGCTGGTCAGTTTAAGGTCTGTTTTCTATAAGAGTCAATCAGTTGCCATTTCTTAAGCGAGTCTAATAAGTTACCTCGGACATCACAGCATAACATTGGCCAAGAAGAGCTGTTAGCACGAGCTGGACGCCCCTATGCGAATCGTAGGGACCTCGATGGCGTAATAGCGCCGTCCACTGCATCACCATATTAGCAAACGACCTCAACGCCGCTGAATCACCTAGTGCATACAGCAGTTGCCACGGCGGTGTGAGCTAGTCTCCATAATACCTCACCCTTGTCTTCTAGTCAGCTATCAAATCTCTCACCCCAACAAAACCCTGGGTAGTGAACTAACCCCTTTAGCGGCGTCTTCTGTGCCGATGAACAATGATCCAAGTGCCATAGCATTAAGGATTAAACTAGGTGAGCAATCGCGATATACGAACGTTGGTCGATGAAGAATAGGGAAGTAGATGTTGAAGTGGGAAAAGTATGCTTGAAGACAGCTGTCAAGAAAAGCAGGGTTTAGTTCTGGTAAAGATTTTGCCGCTGAGGTGACATTCTGTGACTGTTTCACTGTCAGCACAGGAAGCTTTATGGCATCAGAGGGCATACAAGGCATGTAACCATGTCACTGAGGCTTTGGATGGCATCCCGGGAGCCATTGACGGGTGATAACTGATTGGGATCCTGGTTCTCCTTGCCACCCACGGGCTGTGCAACGGAGATGATATTTGGCTGGGGTCCTGCTGCCTCTTGGTATGCTTGAGGTGTGAGTATGTTTCCTGGTGGTAAGGTCAAAGAACCCCAGTCGAATGTGACTATGCTTTGCAACAGGGCTTCTGAATCAGGCCATTCCAGGTGTATATCGAGCTCTGAATTAGACAAAGCTGGATCGGTGAACATGTGCTCGTTCATATCTGATACTGGGTTATAGGTAATACTCTGATTCTGCTCCATAACACTTTGAATGCTTGTATAGTCCGACATGCTAGGAGACAAGGGCCAGCCATCTTGGGGTTGATGTTGCTGCTGATCTTGATCTTGCTGTGTACGTTGCTGTTGCTCGGTTTGACTATGAGGTTTTTGGTGCCTCGTGACAGAGTCAGGCCTGCTGAACTGTCGTCCACAGATGCGGCATGCAAATGGCTTGGAGCCAGTGTCTAGAGCGGAGCCAGGGTCAGCCATTTATGCCGGGTTAAACAATGGCGGAGAGGAAATTCACGCGTTCTTTCATGCCTTTGCTCATTTTAGTAACCTGGTAAGCTTTGCCTACGATAACTCAAGGGAGGTAAGCAACACTGACCTGCAAATGTTCTGCTTTGGAATACGTCTTGTGACATGTGGGGCATGTAAGAGCTGATCGCTGATGGCGGGGTCGTGCGTCATGTCTTGCCATACTAGATGATGGACTCGTGCATCGCGGTGGCAGACAGTCAAGGTAGCTTTGGTGATGGGGAGAGGAGAAGCGAGAAGGCCTGGAGGAGAAGTTGGATGCGGACGGGAGGCGTGGGGAAGGCAGTAGATTGCGGGGATTCGAGATTTAGTGGATTAGTCAGGCCTTAGCGTGTGACCCACATTCTGAGGTCTAAGTCCCTAGGTACCTAGGGTATGTTGAGTGCTATTTACGCTTAGAACACATCATTATTGAGTCTGAGAAGAGAATCATACAGATATTCCCTTATACTGGTTATCGCGCCTTAGATTCATAATGATATACGTTTTAGATCAAGGCGGCTCTTTCGCAGATTGTCGTTGGTAAGCCCTAAGCGCAACTCAATAGCCTCGCTGTATCGGTTCCTAGTTACCCATCGACAGCTTCTAATTTCCTTCAATGACCTTTGGAACATTCTCTATTAGATGCTCCACTATAGCATCCGGCCCATACTTGACTTGCAAGCCTTCAGGTATTGCATACAACTTGATATCAGGCACTACAGATTGTGCAATTGAGTGTATCTTTGCGCTCTCATCTGGGGTCCACATGGAGGCAGAAAACTGTCCCAGATCAGCCAGCCAACCTCTCACCAGATAAGCATTGCAAGCTACGTACCAAGATATTGGGCTGGTATTGCTCGACGGTGCTTTCTACCTCATCAATTGCTGCAGTTGTCAGTTGAGAAGCTCGAGGGATTTATGGGGAGGCTTGCAGGAGCAATTTGCAACATGTTGAATATCATATTGAGATTCCAATGCCTCGGCGACACGGGGTATGAGCACTTTTGCTCTCTCGGGAGCTGTGTTGACCGTGACCAACCGCCAGGGACCTCGTGATGACATTCTTGAGCGCGATTGGGAGAAGAAAGAACTGGATAGATAGAGCTGACTACCTGTTGTGTAATGCCTTGATCAGGGATTGTTTTTTTTTTATTTTTTTAATCAAGAGGGAAAAGAAATACCCATACATTTATTTATTCTTATTCGAAAGACTTTTTTTCTAGGTGCAATTAGATTCATTCCACGGCTATTGAGGGTGTCTTTTCTGTACATACCTGTACACACGAGCTCTCCGCAAAGCGTGGTCTGCAGGGCGGGGAATTTCTCCACCAGGCACGGTCGTGAATGTGGCGGGGACAATGTAGTGACGCCTTGACCTTTTGCCTGCATATGTATCTGCCACAGCCAGCCTACGCAGTGACGAGACCTGACGGTGGGCAACTAGGTAAGCAAGAAGGGTGATACAATGACAAAAGGCTGGCACAATCTTCAATGTTAGCATATTTAGTTACTAAATGCCAAGATTTATGTATCTATGTAATTCCCTAATATTTCCGGACTTTTCCTTGCAGAATCATGGGATAATGTCATACAGGCAGGACAACTGACACAAATAAAGATGCATCCTGGCCTTTTGTGACTGCATCAACGTTTTGTGCCCAACTACCCAAGCAAGCTTAGTTGCCCACCGTCAGGTATCGCTAACAGGTGTTACTTATCACATCTCTTGATGGATCATCAGTCTAAGTGCAGTTTAGAACAAAGCAATACAATATGTATCTATTTCTCCTGGAATCCGTTCTGCTTGGCTACGGCGTTACTCCCGTGATCCTCCCAGACAAACCGTTGCTCCTCACCCGGAATCAACGGAATCAATGCCTTTCCGTAATCGCCCCCATTTGGCGTTCGAAGAAGCGTGTGAATGTGAAACCTCGCTGGCTCGCTATTGTCGAGAAAGACGCCAGAATGATGGTTAAACTCGATAATGATAACAGGACTTTGAATCCTGTAATAGAAGGCATCGGATTCTGTGAAGCCCCCGATCTAGCAGAAATACGTCTCGTTGTAGTAGTTATGTATGTCATTTATCTTAGCCTTTCTGGACTGGGAGGGGAGATAGAGCAGAAATTCTTCAAGAATAGCTTCTACCAAGCCGACTTGTTCACCACTCATACATGATACTGTGATGCCTTCGTATGGAACTACGCGATTATCCCTGTATGCTCCGCAAAGGTGTCGTTAGTCATCTCGGTTCCAACGCCCTACCGGCATACAAGGGTCCCGTAGGAGCTTGTAAATATGAGCCTTGCTCTGCTGTGCCGCTGGCAGTGACTGCATAAGCTCAAGCCCAAGCCTGTCCTCTCGCTGTAGAATAGTGGTGCCAGCAAAAGGACCAGCGTCGATCTTATTGGGCTCCGCACCCGTGAACCAAGGGGAGATAATGAGTTGCGATTGGTACAAGAAAATGTTAAGACAAAGATGGTGACCGTAGAAGCTAAAGCCCCAAGGCTTATTCTCAGAGGGATACCTGAAGATGGCAAAGTTGTATGAGAATTCGTTGCACACTCGCTTTGCGTTGACCAAGTCTCCGAGAAATCCATTGAGTCGCATTGCTGATCTTGCTTTGGCAAATCCATCTGGTGAAAGGGTGAGACGGAGGACCTCAAGGATCTTGTCCCTCAGGTCAGCGTCGATTTCGTCTAACCTCAATCCCTTGTCACTTAAAAGAAACTCGGGATTCGACCAAGTACGCCATTGCGGGTCATCCAGATGATGAAGTGTCTTTTTCGTCTCCGTCTCGTCCAAGGCGTCAAGAACTTGTCTTGCAGCCGTGCTGATATCACAAACAGGGACTCGGTTGTCTTCCAAGCTAAACAAGTCTTGTTTTACAACCCCATCACTTGTTACACCCCTGAAGGGCTCCTTATAGAGATCTTTCCAGTGCTCCCATAATGCGTGCAGCCATGGCGGGTTTTTGTTATTCTTGAAATCGGCTGCATATGAGCGCGCATCTTGTTTCTGCATCGCGACAAATCGCGGTGTTGACAAGTCGGGCAGGTATTTGCGGAACTCTCCTCGGCTGGCTACATTCTTGGTCTCCATGATAGCGACGCAGATATAGAATGTGGTGTTGAAAGCTCTGGATAGGTAGGCTAGGTTGAAGTGACTGTCAAGTCTCTCGGCACGGTGCAAGTAGTGATGATCTCGTCTGGTCATACGCAGAACACTTGCACTTTACATATACACTGTCTCCATAATCGCCACAACAAGCTTGAGGATTAGTGGAACCTGTTTTGTTCGTCATAACTTTGCGGCGGCGCGAGGATCGGTTCTCCGCCGCGTGCTACATACTTCTTGCGGCCGAGGAAAAAATGCTCATACTGTGGGGAATGGTACTGTGAGAGGGGCACACCAGGCCTGGTCTCGACTCTGGACCTGGACACGCGTCGTACGATCGGCAATGGCACCCCACGTCAAGACGCATATCGTTCAACAAACAATGGGCAACTTGATGCCCAGGAAATTAGAATCCACTTGTTATTCACAGACTTACAAAGAAGACTGTTAAAGGCATTACTACGTCAGCTGATGTTAATGGATATAAGAAATGAACTAGAATAGCATCTCGACCGTTTTAAGATGTATTGGCTACGATACTGACACTTGACACGCTGGTAGAAAGTAGATACATGACCTCTCGAAAGCATTGTATATCATACGGTACTGTAGGTACTGCATCAAGCCCCTAAGAAATTGCTCAGCTTCTGACCTAACGCCTTCACCTCACCCTCCGTTCTGAAAGACCCAAATATATGTTGATCGGGTCGAACCAACAAAGCACGTCCCAGATTTAAACCAGACTCGCTCAACCAATCCCATTTCGCAGCTCCTGACACTACATCAAAGTCTTTGCGCAGCCTAAGACTATTGAACTTGGTATTCTTGTGACTCTCAGTAATGATGCAAGAAGCTGCTTGTACCTTATCGTCGTTGGCAGGCAGCAAAACCGTCCACGCATCAGGTGCGCAGAGATCTAGAGTGCTGTACCGTCGTTCTTCGACATCCTTGACACCCAACTCTTTGACATATCTGAGATTGACGGGCTTCAACTGCGGCAATGAGGATGGCAGTGAGCCTCGTAACCATGCATGCGGTATTCTTGCTCCTGGTCGAAAGGCTGGCTTGAAGTGTGATGCATGAGCAGGAAACTTTGTTTCACCATAGACATAACCGATATGTAAGTTGAGGTTATCGAAATGCTCTCTCTGGTCTTCGACTCCAGCATCGACCTCTTTCATTTTTTCCGGATCATTGATGGCTTTCAGTAGATTCTTTCGACCTTCGTTGATATCAGATATGCCCGCTGTTCCGAGAGCTTTCAAGAGGCCAAAGATCTTTTGCCCGTTCTTGACACTCTGTCGCGAGTTTACCTCGGCAACCTGCCTGCGCTCTTTGGTGTATGATTCCAGCATGACATTACTGGTAGGATTGTTTAGGGCATGGGCAATTTTGAAAGCAAGGTTATGAACATCTGCGAGACCGGAGTTGAGACCCAGGCCGCCTGTTGGTGGAAACGAGTGAGCTGCATCCCCCGCGAGAAACACATTCCCTTGAATGTATGTGTTTGCTACCTTTCGACTAAGGATCCAAGGGCGATAGCTCAGTACCTTGGAATCTGTGTCCTTGCCGATAGCTCCTTTGAGTACCTCGTGGCAAAGTTGTTCATTCCACTCTTCAACAGGGTACTTGTCAGAGTCAAAATTGGTGATGAGAACGGCGTTTCCTTCAAGATTGTAGGCTATGATAAAGCCAGAGGCTAGCGGATCGATTAGCCAGTGAAGCATACCCACACGATCACCGACAACTTGACGCAGGTTAGCACTGAAATGAATCGTCATCATGGTCTCGTCTGAATGGAAGTTAGTGATGTCTATGCTGACACAATATAGGAGCACGAAACTCACATGAGCCCTCGCCGTCGCTCTCGATGCCCACATACTGACGAACTTTACTCTTGGCTCCATCGCACGCAATCACGTACTTTGAGCTGACCCTATATAGTTGACCAGTGGCACGTTCCTCGACGATAGTCGTGACTGAGTCCTGAGTCTGGGACAAGGAAACAAACGAAACTCCCTTCCGGATGTCAACAAGGTCTTCAGACGACAACTTGTCAGCGAGATATTCCTCAAAATCAGGCTGAGGAATATTGTGGATCATCTCGGGTGTAAAGTCAAGAACCTCTTTATCCATGCGCTCGTACGGAAGCCGTCCCAGGACTTGACCGGATAGCGTTGTGAGAAAGTTGACCCAGTATGCATCGTCCCTTGGTGTGCCCAGGCTTCTGATGTGATCTGTGTCCAGACCAAACTGGCGACATATCTCGAGTGATCTGGGACTCAGAGCATGAGCTTTCGGAGCCCCGAGTCTCTCTGGGTAGCGCTCGACGATAAGAGACTTTACGCCTAGTTGGGATAAGAGGTAGGCTTGTAAGAGGCCGCTTGGACCGCCTCCGATGATGAGAACGGGGACTTGGACTGCTTCACCATGGCCCTTGCTATGATCACCATTCTTATAGTGGCCGTTGGCTTTGCTGGATACTGGGATAAAGACCTTATCATCGGCATTGGAGTTGAAAAGTGAGCTGCCCATTGTAGTAGATATTGATTGCCAATATTAGATTTGACGTAGGTTGAGATTGATTGACTGGGTTGAGATAGTAAGGGGATATAAATTCGGTGGCCAGAGATTGGGCTAGAATGTACTCGGTCAAGTAGGTAGTAGGGGAAAAGTGCAACGCCTGTCACTTTGCAAGACTTTGCTAATTAATTCCAAATGCTCGATCTACACTCGAAAGCCACACGGCGGGGACTGTTTAGAAGGCAAAGTAGCTCCGTCCGTGGAGAAGTTGGTGGGGAGGTTGTGGAGAAACAGTCTCTCCACAAACACCTCGGCCACCGTTGCGGCTCTAACGGAGCATGGCTGATATACGAAGCATTGTGGCCTTATTATGGAATGCCGTGCTCTGTTACGAGGAGCTTATTGTCGGCTTTTCCGTCAACTCTTTTTGGTAACCATGTCGCTACCCTCCTTCACCAGTAAGCACGAGCCCAGCAGAACACTGCTATCCAACCAAGAAGCCTAACAAACAAATAGGACTGCTAGCACCTGGAAACAAGACACAGCAAATCGTGCAAATTGATCGGTTGCTTTCTCCTCTTGCGCAGCACGAGGTAGGCACTATTAGGTGCATTGGGCTGAATGTAAGATTACTAATTATCAGCATGATTCAATGGTCGTTTACTCACTTCATACTTCTTAGTACAGACAGCATGCTCGAGAAGTCAACCTCGCCATACCGAGCGTCCCGACCGTCTTCTTGTTTGTTACTGTCACTTTATCACTGCTATACTAGCTAAATGTTTATAGGAAGCCAGCCACCAGCCTCAACGACCCTTTCCCGTCGCCAATTCCGTTACCCAAGATATCACAGTCGTCCGATTCTGCTGATTACGAGGCAGAACTAGCAGTAGTCATTGGGAAGACGTGCCGCAATGTGAAAGAGGACGAGGCTTATAATTATGTCCTTGGATATACGGCCTGCAACGATGTGTCATCCAGAGCACCGCAGTTTCGAGATAGCCAGTGGTGCTTTTCCAAGGGGTTTGATGGAGCTTGTCCTCTAGGTAAGCTAGCATATAAACTCTCGATTTATGCAGTGGTACTAAACATGATAGGCCCGACATTGGTGTCTAGCCAAATCATCCCCGACCCAAGCACGCTCAATCTAAGAGGTCTCCGGAACAACCAAGTTGTTCAAGACAGTGGCATAGAGTGAGAAAAGCCTCATACCTCGAGCGATTGACCTCTAACGTTGACTAGTGACCTGATTTTCAACGTGCCTCGCATCATAAGCTATCTATCTGAAGACACTACCTTGCCAGCGGGTACGGTTATTTTAACGGGAACGCCCGCGGGGGTAGGATATGGACGGTCTCCACGACAGACCTTGAAAGACAGAGATGAGTTTGCAGTGGAGATTCTACCTTTCATTGGCACTCTTACAAACATGGTCAAAAACTCGTAATAGGTCAAGATCTGTTGCCAGCAAAGCAAAGATAGCAACATAGATGAATAGCAATCTCTAAGATGTTGAAGAAATTATCATGGTATTTTTTAGAGCTGCCTGCAATGTCCAGTGGCAAGAACTGCTCGAGGCATTTGTCGACTGAATCAACTCTGCGATTAGCGCTCAAGTATCGCAGAGATACCTACCTACAATGCTCTGCTTTGAGACTTGACAGCTTTAAGCGGCGGGAACAGGCAGGCGGGGAAGGGCTTGTAACTTAGGATCCATGGGGATGATTATTAGGCCAGCATTGGATGGACTTGGTGCACGGTCAACCCAAGACGACCCCCTGTTGGTGAGCAGTCCCCGATCTCCTCGCTTCCAAGTTTATGGTTCGAACTCCCCACAAACGTAACCCCATTCAGCCTGGTTTCCAGACCCAAGTCTTCTTCCCCACGAACCCCGCGACTTCTCCACATCTTGTCTAGACCATATAGGCGCTTTAGTCGGCATCATCTGTCTACCTAGTAGCAAATCGGTCTGTTTCCACAAGGAAAGGGCGTCCAGCTCCTGGGGTCGCTTAACAACCAGAATTGGGCCAGATTGATCTTAGTAGTCCTCTTCCCCAGATTCCTGGGGGGCGGGATCTGACTTTGATCTGGGCTATAAGAGTACAGAAGCCCAAAGCCATCCCTGCCCACCATTTGTATCATCATCTGTGCTGCCTCGTCTCTACCACCTGCAACATGGCAAACCACCAAGATCCAGATGCTATGACGCATGTCGATACAACTGCCAGCACCCGCCCACCTGGCACAGAACTCCTCTACGACAACACAAGTCATCTGCAATATGTCAAAGACAAACAAGGGAACCACATCATCCTTGTGCCCCAGCCTTCTACAACTGACCCAAATGACCCGCTCAGATGGTCCAGGGCCAAGAAGTGGATTGTCTTCCTCAACGGCGTTTTTTACGCCTTTATGGGAAGTGTCACAGGTCCAATCATGGCTGCTGGCATGATTCCCTTGACAGAAAGATTCGGTGTTTCGCTGCAGAAGCTGACGTATGCGAATGGTGCTACGCTGATCTGTCAAGGTGTTGGGAATATATTTTGGATGTAAGCTCGACAATTTACGTGTCTAGTCTGTGACTAATTGGTTAGGCCTTTTGCTATCAAGTTCGGCAGACGCCCGGTATATCTGCTCTCCAATCTTCTGATGGGCGTAGCTTGCATTTGGCTCGGTCTTGCATCCAACGCCTCATACACACCTTTCGTTATCGGTCGAGCGTTTCTGGGCTTATTCGAAGCACCCATTGAGTCGATTGTTCCTACAACTATAACGGATACTTTCTTCCTTCACGAGCGTGGTGCCATGGTTTCGGCGTATGGTCTTTCCGTCCTCAGCGGCAATGAGCTTGGACCTTTGGTAAGGGAAACCATGACTTTCTTTTCCCCGAGCTAATGTGGTTTTTAGTTCTCAGCTCTAATTATCCAGTACCTTAGCATGGCTTGGGCATTCTACATTGTAGCCATGTTCATTGGTCTCAATTGCATTACCATGTTTTTCTTCATAACCAAGACAAAGTACACGAAACCTCGTGATCAAACCACCTTGGAAGCCTCCAATGAATGTCATCCGGAAACAAAGACCTCCTCTCAAAACATCGAGGATGTCCGTCGAAGCTCGTGCAACGACTCAGAATCTCAGTCTTCTCCGCCCAAGGAAAGCTATCTAAAGGAACTCTTACCATTCCGTAAGGGTGATCCTCAAGTTTCTCTCCTCAAGGTATTCCTTCGACCCTTTGCGCTCATGTGCTATCCAACTGTACTATGGGCCTCTATGATCTACGGCGTGTCGCTTGGATGGAATGTCATAATCGGTTCCACCGTGGCCCAGTTATTTGGAGAAGCTTACGGGTTTGATTCCCAAGCACAGGGTCTGATATTTCTATCACTTTTTGTAGGTTCACTCGTTGGCGCGTGGCCCTGTGGCTCTGTCTCAGATTCTTGGTCGAACTATCTTACACGCAAAAATGATGGTATTCGAGAGCCCGAGATGAGATTGCCTACACTATGCATGGGGACCCTACTCTTGATATTCGGAGCCCTTGTCGCAAGTTTAACGTATCACTATCACACACATTGGGCAGGGCCTGTCATTGGCCTAGGTGTTTTGACTGCTGGGTCGCAGATTGGTGTTTCTCTGTCAATGAGCCATGCTTTGGACTGCCACAAAGAGGTAAGTGGCTACTGTCCCTGTTTCCGCCAGTACATACTAACGCAAGTCACAGCTATCGGTCGAGTTGATGGTCGTAGTCGCATCCCTCAAGTCTCTCATGGCGTGGATTTGGACATGGGTTATTAACGACTGGATCATAAGTGATGGCATGCTTACAGTTTACATGACTATCGCTGCAATTAATATCGCCATTCACTTGACGACAATTGGCCTTTACTTGAAAGGCAAGGATATTCGAATTTGGCTCCATGAGGAGAACTTTCTTAAGAGATTTAAGCTTGATTAACTTAATTAAAGATATAGATTTATAGCTTTGTATTTAATCTAATTAACTTTAACTATATTTCATCCTATCTTTATTATCTCTAGCTTCTAGATTTATTCTTACTTAAATAATATTAGTATTATAATAGAACTGGTTTAAAGTATTTAATAGACTGTAATTAATTCAAGCTACTGCTCCCGTAGCTAAACCAGCAGTTCAAAAATTCCGCTTCCTTCTCACTATCATCCCTCAGGCTTTAATTATCATTTTCAAGCGTCTTCGCCCTTTTCACCATCCTCTCAAGTTTCTCAACCTCAGTAGCGACCCATTCGCGAAAACTGTGCCAAGACGTTTCACCAGCCTGCCAAGAAGCCCATTGCCAGTACGGATATTCTCCGTCACTAAAAGTCTCACCATTGCCATTTTCTTGTTTTCTCCAATGTGCTGGTGAGATCATAAAGTGCATGAAGTCATCGCACTCGGTTGCTGGTGAAAGGGCGATTACTTTAGAATAGACATCTTGGTCTAGATCACCAAGAAACCACGTGTAGTTTTCGACGTCATCATCGGCAAGGCCAATGTTATCAAGACCGTTAATACCACCGTTGAGGAAATGCCAACCTCCTTGGAACCTAGAAGAAGTTAGTAAATGAATAGCAGAGTAAAGCCCTGACTTACCCGTTTGCAACACGGACCATGTCCTTAAAGTCAGAAGGCAGCTCGCCAACTTTGGCTTCAGCTTCTGATATCTCCTCCTCTGTGGCTGGCGAATAGAGGATATCTTCTGCACAAGTGAGGCCTAGTTCTTGATACTCTTTGCGATTCACCATCCATGCAGCTGTGGCAAGTCTGTCAAGCAACTCTTTCCAGCCGACCCTTTCTGGTGCAAGTGACCATTGCCGCCCGTTTTGGGCACGCATCGTCAATGCCGCTATGACTTGTTCAATCATATCACCAGCTTCATCCGCCTCAATATAAAATGGATTCCCTTCCTTTTTACTCTGAGCCAAAAGGGGCAATACTTTATAGATTCCCGGGAGGAATAAATACCGGTCCAATTGACCCCCATCAATGTCATTGAAACCATCCAGCCGAAGTCCCAAGGACAGAACTTCGGCGGCAGTATCAAATTCCTCAAGTCTTATCGCCAACTCCACCACGAGTCGTCGATAGAGTAAGTAGGAATGCCTCCTAACAGTTTGATGCCCGTTCCGTTTGTGTTCCCACTCGGTGATAGGAACTTGAGGTTGTGCATAGAGCTTCTTTGATGCAGCGAGAGCTTCCACCATGTTTTCTCGAGTAGGATACTGGCCTATCGTCTTGCTCTTGGCCAGTAGTCGCGCACACATTGCAATCGTTGGTTCGTCGTCAGTCTCGCGCCATATATGTACATCCTCCGGCTCTGGTAGGGTGCAATGCTCAAGCATCCAGCCAGTACGGGTACATTCTCGATACTCATGCCATTGCTGCCTTTCGAGCCTTTCTTTCCGACCAAAAGCCATATCTGAACTCTCGTCATGGCCACGAAAAGGATTATTATATTTAGAATGGGCCTCCCAGAAATTATCGAAAGGCCGACTGCTCAGTTGAAAGGCATCTTGGTTGCTCGATGTAAGACTGTGATATTCGTATAAGGCGCAGATGAGTGTATAAGCTTTATCAATATGGTTGGACAGTAGGAGGAGCTGGATGAGGCGGTTGACTCGTCGCAAAGCGTCGCTGGCATCTTGCGACTCCAGCAATAAAGATATCAGATCAGAGATCTTGTGCTGGGTGAACCAACCGTCTTCGCCGGGATCAGCCTGATCGATGTATGTTAATAAGGACATTTTTTTAATGATGTACTGAGGCGACACAAAGGTCAGCTTTATGAGTAAAGGTACTTTTAGGCACCAAGGGCTAGTTAGTAAATAAGAAGTGTCCGGAAACAACACTACTGGCCGGGTCGGTAAATTAATCTTCCAGTCCGTCGACATTTAATTAGTGCGCTTCTAGGCCCTGGATGTTAAAGCTACCCTGGAATGTGATTTATAGATAGAGATCACAGAGTCTTGTTCTGTTTACTTTATATAATACTTAAACTTATATAACTAGTACTTCTTTAATTACTATATAGCAGCTGCTAGGAGTAAATAAGTAAATATTTAATTAAGTATATTAATGCCCGATAATAGATAACTCTTCTATTAATATTTTTTATATCTGGCCATGTTCCTTAGCTATGACTGAATAATACACTCCTCTTTCCAGACCCTCTTTAGCACTATCTTTAAGAATATATATTACCTGGCTCTCTATTAGAGTTCTTCTCGCTTTCTCAGTATGACTAAGTCCTTATTTTCGCACCTTGTCTAGAGAATCAGGACGTCGCACTTTAATAACAATATAGAGCCGCATTATTCATTCTACGTCTACTGCCAGACCTGAGAATAAGGCTAATGCGAGCCCCTGCGAGCCCCTGCACCTAATACTAATAAAATTCTGCCTTTTAAGGAAAGCCAGCTTGAAGCCAGAGAGCTTAGAAGATGCTTAGCTCCCCGGCCGCATAATCTACAATCACGTCACTTCTTATCAACGAAGTGTAATCTCCCTTGCAGATTCTTAAAACAATAGCTCTCCCCGTAAAACGTTATCCGAGTTCCCTTCCCCGGTTGACAAACATCGGCCAACTGTCGCTAGACTCGGGAGAGCGGGCGGGTGACCGCGTGGTCCGGGCGCTACTGTTGGTGCGTTTTAGCCATCACGTTTAATTCGCTTAGTAGCTACTCGTGGATCTGACCTAATAGAAGCCCTACTCTTTAAGTA
>JAAOAR010001236.1:0-10777 GCA_013395995.1 Fusarium pseudoanthophilum
TCCTCCTCCTCCTCCTCCTCGTTTCTATCTACCCACACAAGGCTATATTCAGGCGTCCCTTGTGGCCGTCTCATATCTGCAATTGTACGATCAGTTCAGCTCGTTTTCAACAATGGATTGACAACAACATACCTCTTACCACGGAATGCCCACACCCCCCAGTTACCACAGCTGACATCCTGGGGGTCCATGTCGTTCAGATCCCATCGAAGACTCCTGAAAACATTCTCTCCAGGCTGCAGAAGAATATCAAATTCGCCCTTCGACTTCTTGTTCACCCACTCGACGTCGCGTTCCATGTCAAACTGGGTATAGCCTGTGCTGATAATAGGGATCTTAGTCTCAAGGAGAAGGGGTAGGGTTTCTTCCCACTCGTGGCTGCTTGCAGGATGACCCAAACCAGGGTGAAATAGCACAAAGCAGTCGAAGTAAGGGTCGTATGGTGCAAAGTGTTGCGTCTGGTGGACTGTGTGGTAGTAATCCACGATTGTACTTATCTTCATCTTGTACCAGACGCGATCCTCTACCACGGCTCCAAAGGGGTTTGAAGGGGTACGTTCTGGCAACGGAAACTCGTCGTCACGGTTGGCCATGCTTTCGGGCCCAACAAAGATGAGGTGTAACCTGGCTTCGGGGAACATATGTGCCAGCTGAACCCAGGCAGGTCGAGGGAGAGAAGATTCAGCACGTGCTCCCAGAATGAAAATTCTGACAGCTGGTGCCTCGGGTTTGAGCTCACCAACGCCAGTTCCTCGACCTGACTTGGGAGGATGCAAGTTGTATCTCAATGCTAGTATCATCAATCAGTTCATGGCTATTCTCTGGTCAGTCGTTGCACTAACCGCTGAAACTCTTCAGTCCCTCTGTGGTCATTCGCTCTCCAGCCTTGATGCTGTAAGGGCTAAGTTCATGGAGAATACTACCAATGGTTACGGGATAGGTCAAGAGCCGGGTAATCTGTCTCATCTGACGATCAGAGTTGACAGCATCGAACTCTCTTGTATACATGAAAGTATCCCAGTTTGTCATGTTGATCGCTGCATGTTCCATCTGAAGATCTGGGAGGTTGCCTTCTTCGAATACTCGCCCTGAGCGCAAATCGTGGTCATCTTCGTTGATTTGTCTTAGAGTGTCGCAAACTTCCAAGTGCTTTTCGTAATCATCCATCCAATGCTCCTCGCAGCAATAAACTGGTAAGCCACAGTCTGGGCATTCGAAGTTGACATGCTGCGGCGGCTGGGTGCCTTTCGCAGCCTCGGGGTCCTCGGGTTTCGGCGCAATGGTAGGAAGCTTCGTTTGCTGGTGGTCAGGGTGAGGGCAGTAGGCATGCTGTCGCATAAAAGCAGCTCGTTGCCGGAACTCTGGTACTGGCGACTTTGAAAATGGGTGAAAGAGGTTGTCTTGACTCAGGCGCAATGGTGACGGAGACGACTTATTGGTCATAGTTGCGGTGGCCTCGGATTTTGTCACTGAGGAAGTGGAAAAGCCTCGGTCCTTGGGCGTAGGCGTAGCTCTTCTTTCGTCCTTGGTCGTTGAATGTCTGCGGATATGGTGGGCTGATATCCTCATCCATGGCCTAGCTGCCGCTCCAGAGGCCAATTGCCTCCGAACAGTTGCAGAACATTGCCCACAGATGCTCGAGGCTGCTTTCCTCAGAGTAGGCTCCATCTTGTAGACAAAATCAGCCAGATCCCGGACACAGTTCAGCACCTAGATTTCTTCGGAAGGCCTGATATCGCTGAAAGTGGGATAATTCAAAGAGCTCGGACCACAATTATCTGCGCCGCAAAATAATTCCTCCGAAGCGCGCCAAACTTTTGACATCAAAGCTCGCTCAAGTTTCAAAAGCTCCAACCATCAGCTTCGACGCGACATAATCAGACCTGCCTTTGTCTTTGAAGCCGCGCAGGCTCATCTGCGCCTAGCCGCAAACATGGCGACCACGTCGAACATGTTCTTGTATTCGCTGACGGTTCAGCCGCCGACAAACGTCACGCAAGCGGTCCTGGGCCAGTTCGCAGGCACTAGAGAACAGCTTATCATCACTGCTGCTGGCTCGCAGCTCTCCCTACTACGGCCCGATCCATCCCAGGGAAAGGTAATTACCCTCTTATCACATGATGTCTTTGGCATCATCCGTTCCCTCGCCGCTTTTCGATTAGCTGGTAGCAATAAGGGTAAGTCAATCCAATACCCCTCTCAGGAAAATCACTTAGTGATATTCGAAAGCGATGCCACAGACGCGTCGACCATAGCGCTACCGAGTACTTGATGTCCTCTTGCAAGAATCCCAAAGCTAACAAATCTTCCAGACTACTTGATCATTGCGTCCGACTCTGGTCGTATCACAATCATTGAGTACCTCCCTGCACAGAACCGCTTTCACCGTTTACATCTCGAAACTTTTGGCAAATCCGGTGTACGGAGAGTCATCCCTGGCGAATATCTAGCCTGCGACCCTAAAGGTAGAGCATGCTTGATCGCTTCAACTGAGAAGAACAAACTTGTCTATGTTCTCAACCGTAACTCACAAGCCGAGCTCACAATCTCGTCACCGCTTGAGGCCCACAAACCTGGCGTCCTGGTCATCTCTATGGTTGCGCTTGATGTTGGCTACTCGAACCCGGTATTTGCCGCGCTCGAGATTGACTACTCCGAGATTGATCAAGACTCGACCGGCCAGGCAATGGAAGAGTTGGACACTCAACTGGTCTATTACGAGCTTGATTTAGGACTCAATCACGTTGTGCGCAAGTGGTCAGACCCTGTTGACCCAACAGCCTCAATTCTGTTCCAGGTCCCTGGTGGAAATGATGGACCCAGTGGTGTGCTCGTGTGTGGTGAAGAAAATATCACATATCGACACTCAAATCAGGAAGCATTCCGTGTTGCCATCCCTCGTCGACGCGGTGCCACTGAGGATCCGAACCGCAAGCGCACGATCGTGTCTGGTATCATGCACAAGCTGAAAGGCAGTGCAGGTGCGTTTTTCTTCCTCCTTCAAACAGATGACGGCGATCTCTTCAAACTCTCGATCGATATGATTGAGGATGGTGAAGGCAATCCCACTGGAGAAGTCAAAAGACTCAAGATCAAGTATTTTGACACTGTTCCGGTCGCCTCAAGTCTCTGCATCTTGAAGAGCGGTTTCCTCTACGTTGCTTCTCAGTTTGGTAATTACTCATTCTACCAATTTGAAAAGCTCGGTGATGACGACGAGGAACTCGAGTTTTATAGTGATGACTTCCCAGCGGATCCCAGGGCTACTTACGAACCAGTTTACTTTCACCCTCGGCCAACTGAAAACTTGGCCCTGGTAGAGAGCATCCCTGCCATGAACCCCCTCCTAGATTGCAAGGTCGCAAATCTCACTGGAGAAGACGCACCTCAAATCTATACCATTTGTGGCAATGGCCCCCGAAGTAGCTTCAGGATGATCAAGCATGGCTTGGAAGTCAATGAGATTGTTGCTTCCGAATTGCCTGGAATTCCTTCTGCTGTTTGGACGCTTAAACTGAATCGTTCAGAACAGTACGATGCTTACATCGTACTGTCATTTACCAACGGTACGCTAGTTCTCAGTATTGGCGAGACTGTTGAGGAAGTCAGTGACTCCGGTTTTCTCACAAGTGTTCCAACGCTGGCGGCCCAGCTCCTAGGTGACGATGGACTGATCCAGGTTCATCCCAAGGGCATTCGACATGTGCGTAATGGTCATGTCAATGAGTGGGCCGCCCCGCAACATCGCTCCATTGTTGCTGCTACAGCCAATGCTCATCAGGTCGCTGTCGCTCTCAGCTCTGGTGAGATAGTTTACTTTGAGATGGATGCGGACGGCTCACTGGCTGAGTATGATGAAAAGAAGGAGATGTTCGGTACCGTTACTTGCCTAAGTCTGGGTGACGTCCCCGAGGGACGATTAAGAAGTTCGTTCCTAGCCGTCGGTTGTGACGATCGCACTGTCCGCATACTCAGCCTGGATCCAGAGTCGACTTTGGAAAACAAGTCAGTTCAGGCTCTTACCGCCGCGCCAACATCGCTGGCAATTATCGCAATGGATGACTCGTCGTCGGGCGGTTCTACCCTCTATCTCCACATCGGTCTACACTCCGGTGTCTATCTCAGGACAGTTCTTGACGAAGTCACTGGTGAGTTGACAGACACACGCCAAAAGTTCCTCGGTCCCAAAGAAGTCCGACTTTTCCAAGTCACAGTTCAAGGCAAGACGTGCGTGCTTGGTCTAAGCTCCAGGCCTTGGCTTGGTTACGCAGACCCGATCACAAAAGGTTTTGTGGTGACGCCCCTAAACTACGTCGACCTTGAGTGGGGTTGGAACTTCAGTAGTGAGCAGTGCGAAGAAGGCATCGTTGGTATACAAGGTCAATCATTACGGTACGTTGCTATTCCTTTTTGTTACTCCTGATATCCAGTTGCATATGATGAGAAAACGGGATCCTATGCTTTAAGCAATGAGGCCTATTACGCATTTTTTCCAATTGTTCCTACTGAAGCAACACATTCCTACCATGTTCTTGTGGCATCGCAAATCGAGGCGTGCGCTAACGCTGGCAGAATTTTTAATATCGATCGGCTTGGAGATACACTCATCCAGAAATCAATTCCTCTAACTTATACCCCGAAGAAACTCGTAAAGCACCCTGACCAGCCTCTCTTCTACACTATCGAGGCGGACAACAACACTTTACCACCTGAGTTACGTGCACAACTTTTGGCAGACCCCAAAATCGTCAACGGTGATTCTAGAGTGCTCCCACCTGAAGATTTTGGCTATCCCAAAGGTACACGTCGATGGGCATCTTGCATCAATGTGATAGATCCGCTTTCCGAGGAACAACAGGTTGTGCAAACGATTGATCTGGAGAACAATGAAGCGGCAGTCAGTGCAGCAATCGTGTCTTTTTCAAGCCAAGATAACGAGAGCTTTTTAGTGGTTGGTACAGGCAAAGACATGGTGGTCAATCCTCGCAGCTTCAGCGAAGGATATCTACACATTTATCGATTTCAAGATGGGGGGCGAGAACTTGAGTTCATTCACAAAACCAAGATTGAAGAACCACCTCTAGCTCTTTTGGCTTTCCAAGGAAGAGTGGCTGTTGCAGTTGGAACACAGTTGCGTATATATGATCTCGGCATGAGACAGATGCTCCGCAAATCTCAGGCTGAAGTAGCAGCGCAGCAGATCGTGTCGCTAAACACCCAAGGCAGTCGAATTATTGTTGGTGATGTCCAACAGGGCGTGACCTACGTGGTATACAAACCTGCGTCGAACAAACTCATTCCATTCGTTGATGATACCATCGCAAGGTGGACCACATGCACAACCATGGTAGATTACGAGTCGGTGGCGGGCGGCGACAAATTCGGAAATATGTTCATTGTCCGCTGCCCTGAGAAGGCTAGTGAAGAGGCTGACGAGGAGCAAACGGGCTTGCATCTTATTAATGCGCGAGAATATCTTCACGGCACACCTCACAGAGTGAGTCTGATGTGCCATTTCTATACACAGGATATACCAACCAGTATCACCAAAACGAGTCTGGTAGTTGGTGGGCAGGAAATTTTACTATGGAGCGGTATCATGGGCACTATCGGAGTTTTCATACCATTTGTCAGCCGTGAAGATGCGGACTTCTTCCAGAATCTCGAACAACACCTAAGGACTGAGGACCCCCCGCTCGCCGGACGAGATCATCTTATGTATCGCGGCTATTATGCTCCTGTCAAGGGGGTCATTGATGGCGATCTATGCGAGCGGTACAACCTCTTGCCCAACGACAAGAAGCTTATGATTGCCGGCGAATTGGACCGATCGGTCCGAGAGATAGAACGGAAAATTTCTGTAAGTTCTCCTTGGCTCGACATTTGTATCGCAGTGTGCTGACTACATTTCAGGATATTCGTACACGGTCTGCATTCTGATGAAGGAAAAGTGGTATCTCTAGTATATCCTATGAAGCTACTGTACAAAACTTGAAGTGTTTGGGTTGTCAGCGGCGTTAACGTACGGGGCTAAAAGTCCCTGTCTTGGAAGAAAATAGGTAATCAACAAACCGAGCCGTGTGTTGAGGACCGCAACGCGGTACGAACCGTGAATCTAATATCCAACCCGAAGCTCGATCAGAGTCCTCTCCAGAACGGGCCACGGTTCTTATATTTGTCGGCCTTCTTACCCTTGCCAGAGGCTGGATTTTCTTGCTCCCATTTTTCATCGTCCAAATATGCTGTGACAGCGGTCTGAAGATCATAGCTAGATTGTTCCAAGTACAGCACAGCAATGTCATAGTCGGAGACTTTGCAGGATGTCATGAAGCGGCGAATCTTGCCCTTCCTCAGCTCCTCATCTTCGCCCTCGATGGGTCGTGGTGAGAGGCTAACTCCGCCCCTGTAATGCTCGCCAGGAATCAACACGGTTCGTCTTCCGAGGAGCAAGTGGTCGCTCGTGATGTTATTACTTCGTCGCAGAGCATGAGCGGGCACGCCGTATCGAAGAGATAAGGAGCTGACGCTGTCATGGCGATGGTCAAGGAAATGCAGGATATCTGGAGCATCTTCCTTGATAGCTTCCTGCGCCAATGCAGCCTTCTCATCGTCGACATTCGGCGTAGGTGAGGCTGCGGAGTATGGTGGCGGCGCGCCAGAGATCTGTGCAGTCCTTGAACTGGACGATGGCAGCGATGTATAAGCCGGCGGTTCCCTCAATCCTTGCGGCAGAGAGGTCGGCCCTGTCGAAACCTGACAGTATGGACAATAGTCGGCAAATCGCTCGTTCTTCTACCAAGCAAGGGTATTAGTTTCAGGCTGGATAAAAAAATGATTATTTAGGTAGATAGATGACGAACATGGATACATTTGCCACAGATGATTCTCGCACAGCATGCGACTCGACGATCTTGCGGAAGAGATAGCTTCTCTTTCGTGTATGCTGGTGCTGAGGAGAGGATGGCTGCACACGTCGAGCAAGACTCCATGATATTGTGAATATTGAAGTCAGTTTGTTAGGTCAAGGTTTGAGAAAATAGATCCGTATCTACCTAAGGATTCTACAGTTCATCTGAAGGTTGCACACCTATCCTCCCACGAAGGTCGTGGTTGTCCAATCACGTCATGGAGACGCTAGTGGCCTGTATACATGGACGCCACCCGACTGTAAAACGGGTGGTTGCATTTGTATGTATCGATCATATCCACGCGATTCAAAAAGACGTTATCATAAGGAGAAATGCACAGAAACAAAAACAATAAACTATATCTTGACTGCTGAAGCTAAAAGTTTCCTCTTACTATCAGCCTTGCACATGTTGCTATCCTTCCATTTTGTCCCAATTAAATGTGACCTTGAGTCTCAGGTGTCTCCGCTGAGCCTTTCACCTTTGTCGCAATCCTCAGCCAAGACTCTCTAACCTTAACCTTTTCAACTTACCAAGTCCACCATTCCCAACATTGCGTTTCGTCTATACGTGTTCAACCTACACTTGGCCCAAGTCATATTACAGCGATCTATAAGAGCACCCAACATGAGCAAACCATTGGCCTTCGGCCTCAACCTTAGCAAGAAGCCAGGCGCGTCGAAGCCCCCTCCACCAAAACGAAGACCGATGTTTGGTGACGATGATGATTCCGACAACGAAGGCACAGTCAGGGAGGGCAAAGCTGAAGCAATTGGAGAGTTCGATAACCTTAGTCGCGCTCAAGCCGCAAAAGCCAACATCACCAAATTAGGCAAACCGAAGAGTGGTCCTCCGACTCAACCCCCGAAGCTCAAATCCAAGGGTCAGCCAAACATAATGTTTGGTGATCTCTCTAGCTCTCTGGCGTCACGAAGAAACGCTGAGGCTGCCACGGAAGTCGATGCTAGCGTCTACGAGTACGATTCTGTTTACGATTCTCTCAAACCAAAGAAACTGGTCACGAAGGAGGATCAAGAACAACAGCCAAAATATATGAAAAACATCCTGCAGGCAGCCGATGTACGGAAGCGCGACGCATTGATTGCAGAGGAGAAGAAAATTGCGCGGGAGCGAGAGGCCGAAGGAGAGGAATTCGCCGACAAGGAAAAGTTTGTCACAGAAGCATACCGTAAACAACAGGAAGAGAATAAGAGGCTTGAAGAGGAGGAGAGAAGACGGGAAGAGGAAGAGGCAAAGAAGAACAAGGGTGGTGGCATGTCTGCCTTCTACAGGAAGCTCCTCGATAAAGATGAGCAAAGGCATTCGGATGCTGTCAGGGCGGCTGAGGAAAAGGTTAAGCACGGCGCAACCGAGGACGAGAATGCAGGCGACGACGAGCAAGAGAAAGAGAAGACAGAGGCCGATATCGCCAAAGAGCTTAACGAGAAGGGCGCCGCAGTTGCCATCAACGAAGACGGTCAAGTGGTGGACAAGCGCCAGCTTCTCAGGGGTGGTTTAAACGTTGGCGTGAAGAAGAAAGAATCAGTCCAACGCGAAGCAGAACGACAAGCTGAGCGGCCGCGGAAGGATGTGGCAAATCATCACTTTGGAAGAAAGCAAGCTCAACGAGAACGACAGTCACGCATGATCGAGCAGCAGCTTGAGCAATCAATGAAGCGATCACGAGATGACGAAGCGGCACAAAGGGAAGAAGTCGAGCGAGCTTCGAAGAGCCGGAAGACAGAGGGCGAGATCTCAAGTGCGAAGGAACGATACCTAGCTCGAAAACGAGCGGCCGAAGAAGCGAAGAGGGCCGGTGGGGGAACTTAGATACCCAAACTCAGAAATTGAAGAAGGCTGTATACAGCGACATGGCATGGCTATTGACACAGCATCCCACTCATGTCTCCTCCGGTTCGTCTATTGCCCTGTTCTATCCTTAATCGATTCTTCATACATGATAATATCTCCTCCTGGGCGTCATCCGACCCGTGTTGTCACAATATGTTACAATCTTGCGCTTTCATAAAAATTGTCGCAAGCCGTTGGTTTTTTTTTTTTTTTTTTTAGAATCTTCGCCTCTTCAATTCTGCAAGCTAGCAGACTCCTGCCTTAATCGGGCAATGTATGCTGCGTTGACCATGTTCCAAGCGGCCATGTACTTCTCCATGCAGCTGGTCATGCAAGTCGTCTCGCCGCTCGATAGAGAAGTTCCGGGCTTGGGGACGCACTTCTCAAAGCAAGTCTCTTGGAGTTTCTACGTAGGCTATTGTTAGTATTGGGAAGAAGGTAAGGAATTGCGAAATGGACGAACCTCAATGAGAGCACGGGCGTTAACCAAGTTGGCCTCCTGCTGGACCTGCTTGATGACAGCAGCCTTGACTTGTGTGGAATCCATGGTTGTGATGTTCGTTTGACAGTCGTGACGTTAGTTTGTCCGTGAAGCTTAGGCGACTGTCTATCGCAAAAACGTCGCGGGCTGGAAAAACTATCGGTCCGGGACAGTGCTCATCAGCTTCATTGACTTACAAAAACTCCTTGATTTGG
The DNA here is from genome assembly GCA_013395995.1 of Fusarium pseudoanthophilum. Classification (NCBI taxonomy): domain Eukaryota; kingdom Fungi; phylum Ascomycota; class Sordariomycetes; order Hypocreales; family Nectriaceae; genus Fusarium; species Fusarium pseudoanthophilum. The sequence goes on from JAAOAR010001236.1 coordinate 9,456, forward strand.
TAGCTAATAGTCGTTTCACACCCAACCACTTAATTTCAGGTTGCTATGGTTTCTAGCTAAGTCTCTGTGTTTCTCATGATCACGTATCGTGATAGGTGTCAATATACAGACATGACTTGTTTGCAACCTGGAGGTAAGCCAATAACAGTACCATATATTACAAGCAGAAAGCATTTGTTATGTGTTAAGGGCCTTGGTTGTAGTCGAGGCCTGTTTTCTGGACTACAAAACGCCCTGCGGTTTCCCTTCGAGATACTGCATTGGTATCCTCAATGTTGACCTGCTTAATTGTAAGTAGGTATGATACAGACTCTCTCGGCCTTGAGACCCAACATCCAACTAAGGCTTCACCCCTGACCAATACCCGAAGTGGTCAACTTTCTTTCTATGTCATCCAAGGATGATCGAATCGGAATCTCGCCAGTCACGGTGGTACTACCGAGTTCTTACTTGTATGGGAAACCGAAAAACGTGTGCTCCTGCTGATTCCGGGAGATAGATCCATCTCGTCCCTCCGTACACTTATCCCAGTGCGGGTGATCCTGTTGCCATCCTCATCAAAATATACGTTTCCGTTATCCTCTATGGCCCAACCGCTGCTGCTAGGCATGGATGTGACAGGAGGAAGTAGACCGCCATCCCTAGCACCGCGCAGAATGCAGAACGCCTTTCAAACCCTCAATGCCTGTGGCTCGTGATGGAGTGGGATTTGAGCCAGCTCTTGGAGAAGCGGTCTCCGGCGGACGATGCCATTGTTATAAAAACGGCCACATGAGAGTGTTGGATACAGAATACGGAGACATGGATGAAGTGCCAGACAAGATGTAAGTTGCAGATAGCAGTATTTCGAGGGCCTCAGCTAATGTTCCAGTTCAAAGAATGTTGATAAACCTGGGCCATGCCTATGCGGTCTATCAAAGCTGAAGATCTTGAAATATCCAATGAACGACAGGTCCTTTGCTACCCGGAACCTACAGAGAACAGCTGTCTTCAACCCAGTGTCGCTGCAGAAGTATCTGACCATCATATTTGGACCGCCAATCGGACTCACGACTTCAAGCCCTTCTTACATATTGGTATAAGGACCTATTGCTTTCCCGTTCCCGTTCAAGAAGCCAGGCTACACATTAATGTCACCTTCTGTCGTCAGTCCGCGTCGAGTTAGAAGGCGTTGCGGGTATATATATCAAATTAACAACATCACAGGAACCTTCGGGCCGGTGGCTCTCAACAAGAGAAGCATCTATAGCGGGAATAGGGAGGGGGTATATATAGTTAGAATATGGTCTTAAAGGGGATAATGTATTAGATAGATATAATAT
>JAAOAR010001244.1:0-13418 GCA_013395995.1 Fusarium pseudoanthophilum
ATAGTATATAGACTACTAAAGCTACTAGAAATGGCCCCTACTTTTGCCCTTTACCTAGTAAAGTTAGCATAACTGAACGTCTTCCAGTTGTCTATTCACTGGCGTGCTGTCGCAGTGAACAGTGCTACTGTTTGGACTGTTATCTATTGCTAAGCAAGCAAAGAGGCTCTTTCATTCGCGACAAAAAAAAAAAAAAGATACACTATCACGGACCAGAAGCTTCGGTGACCAACGAATAAGGAGTACATGCTATTAGTCATGCCTTTGTGGCATTTACAATGGAACTCTCTTTATTGTATTTATTAATGTCAGCTGTTGGCTTTTGTATGGAAATGTTGGTTGTTGTTCTTACGAAAGGATATACTTCTTTCTTCGCTTCTCCAGCAAGATGAAGCTACCTATTTATGGAATCATTACGAACACAACTCTTTGCTCAGTCATCTGATAGTACCTAGAAATTGCGTTTGTTTCTTTGTATTACTCAGGCTTGTTTCCTCATACATAGACTAAGAACATGCACCGGTATCCAATGCCTTGGATAGGTAACTATAGTAAATAGCGAGGCTTGGGAGAGCCAAAGAACGGTGCTGGCTAAGGTACCTAGTAGTGTAGATGTCAATGTCAACGTTCATTACCACCCAAGGTTACATTTCTCCTCTTTGCAAGCTCATCAATTGCTTTGTTACATGTGGTTTCTGGATGTCTTGATTGATGTCAGGCGGCAGCTTTTGGAGCTTTCCCCGAGTCTACTAACCCAGCCTGCCAACCCCAAGGTAACTTAGTACCTAGGTAAATTGGAGGGGTTGGAGTTGGCTGAGACAACATGTCGCCACCGATAAGTACCTACTACCTTACTCAAGGAAAGTGTTTGAAGCCCGTCTAGATAAGGTAGTCGGCATATTGTCGTAATCAATATGGTGTTGCCCGGTATTATCAAGTGTTGTTTTAGTAATTTTTTGGTACTTTCTTAGCACCTTGCTACGTGAACGAGAATATACGCCAGCACACGACTGAGCTTCAGGCCTACTACATGTACTGTAGAGCATCAATCATGCTATGGGTCGTCAAAACCTGAGATTCTAGACCACAATCATCTTTCTGCAGATGCAGTGTGAGCAGCTGATGTAACATGAAGCTTGAGCTGCAGCAAAGAACCAGCCTCATCCCCCTCTCTACGAATCAAGCTGCCACTATTCCCCTGGTGCTGAGGGGCTGTACTAGGTACTGCCGCTACTTGCTGACTGGTTCCCATCCCTCTATCTCACTATCCTCATCCTATGTAATCCTTTTCATTGTCGGGCGGTAGACTAGTCTCTCAGTCTCAGCCCTCCCTCCTACTGTCGCAAATATAGCAACTGGCTGACCATTTGAGTCAATCATACAGTACGCGGCCATTATTATCTCACCACTGCAAGCCGCCTCAAGTGCCGTGTCCTATGGCTCTAGAATGACCACGGCAGCTACTCTACTGACCGGAACTCGGCTGGGGGGGGGTTGCAACGCGTGTTGAAGATCCCACTTAACCAACCTTGCCTTTGACGTATGTATTTGAATCCTTGAAACCAATCCACCCATTCCTGTCTCTGACCGTTGGATACACCATTAATTAATTTAGTTACTGGCTTCTTTTTTCCCTCTGGTGCAGCCAGCACAAAAGGCCACGGCCAAGCTATCTACAAACAGCAACCGCTGGAAATCTCGGGTGGTAGTGTAACGTAACGTTGCGCGCACTCCAAGGTTGTAACTTGTCTGTCATACCCTTCCTCCTGCAGCTCCAACAGCCGTACAGAGTAGGCCCTGGACGGATAGCAACATCGAGCTATTGGATTGGATTGACAGTGCAGTTACCTGCAGCTGTATATCGAAAACAAGCTCGCCGCCATCCCATCAAATCAATCCAAATCAGATCAGCCTCTGTCGGGAGATAAATAATTCAACCCTGTCCCCCCGCCCAACCAACCCAGCTACAGCTACAGCTACAGCTACAGCTACAGCCAGGCTAGGGGATCACCACTCACTTACTACCTTTTTACGAGACGAGGCGGAGCTGGAGAATCATCGCCAGTCTTATTAAACGGGGCCTGGCGCTTAAAATCCTCCGTCCTACTCATATCCACCCAAAATCATCCATCCCTTTATACATACAGTACATAATAAGCACTTATCCTCTCACCCAATTCATTCACAATTCTACTCTGTACCTCTCATTTCTCATCGTAAACAAAAACACCGGCGATATGTGGTCCAAGGCCAAGGCTCTCCTGGCCATCGCCGCCTTCGCCCTCGCTCCCGTCGACGCCATATGGCCAGTGCCCAAGAAGATCTCAACGGGAGACAAGGTGCTCTTCATCGATCAAAGCATCGATATCACCTACAATGGAGACTTTGTATGCTGGACACCCCCTGGTTCCGTCTTTGATTCCTGTAACCACACCGCGCAACTTGATACTGAGACATTGCTTGAAAAACAGATGCCCTACACTTATAACTACCAGCCTGATGCCGGTTCCAAGTTCAACAGCAAGCAGATCGTTCAGGCTGGTGTCTCGCGTGCTCTTCAGGCCATCTTCAACGACAACTTTGTGCCATGGAAGCTTCGTGAACGCAACTCGGATTTTGAGCCGGATCTGCAGAAGAAGCAGTGGGTGAAGTCACTCAAGATTGTCCAAACCGAGGAGGATGACAAGAGCACTTTCAAGCCTCTTGCTGGCGAGGTTGATGAGTCGTATTCACTCACACTTTCTGACAAGGGCGAGGCCTCTATCAAGGCCAAGTCGTCCACGGGTATCCTGCACGGACTCGAGACATTCTTGCAGCTCTTCTTCAAACACAGCTCTGGCACTTCATGGTACACGCCACACGCGCCTGTCGCCATTCAGGATGCGCCTGAGTATCCCCATCGCGGTATTCTGCTTGACGTTGCCCGTAGTTTCTTCGAGGTTGAACACATTAAGCGCACCATCGATGCCATGTCGTGGAGCAAGCTGAATCGTCTTCACCTTCACATAACTGACTCGCAGTCTTGGCCTCTTGAAATTCCTGCTCTGCCCAAGCTGGCAGAGAAGGGAGCATACCGCAAGGGCCTCACCTACTCTCCCGAGGACCTAGCCGGAATCTATGAGTATGGTATCCACCGCGGAGTCGAGGTGATCATGGAGATTGACATGCCCGGCCACATTGGTGTGGTTGAGCTTGCATACAAGGATCTCATCGTCGCATACAACGAGAAGCCATATCAGTGGTGGTGTAAGGAACCACCCTGTGGTGCGTTCCGAATGAACAGTACTGACGTATATGACTTCCTCGACACCTTGTTCGAGGATCTTTTCCCTCGCATCTCACCATACAGCGCATACTTCCACGCCGGCGGCGATGAGCTCAACCACAACGACTCCATGCTCGACCCGGGTGTGCGCTCCAACAAGACTGAAGTCCTGGCACCTCTCTTGCAGAAGTTTGTCGACTACACTCACGGCAAGATTCGCGACGCTGGGTTGACACCGTTTGTTTGGGAGGAGATGATTACTGAGTGGAATATGACACTCGGCAAGGATGTTGTGATTCAGTCGTGGCTCGGCAACGGCGCTGTCAAGGCCATGGCTGAGGCTGGTCACAAGGTCATTGACAGCGATTATAACTTCTGGGTGAGTGATGACTCAGTGTTGGTGAAAACGTGACATCTGCTGACTGATGATTAAAGTACCTTGATTGTGGCCGTGGACAATGGCTCAACTTTGATAACGGCGAGGCTTTCAAGACCTACTACCCCTTCAACGACTGGTGCGGCCCCACCAAGAGCTGGCGCCTCATCTACTCGCACGACCCTCGTGCCGGTCTGTCTGAGGAGGCTGCCAAGCTTGTTCTTGGCGGTGAGGCGGCGGTGTGGACAGAAACCATCGACAGCGTCAACCTTGACACTATCGTCTGGCCCCGCGCCGCTGTTATGGGCGAGGTTCTCTGGTCGGGCCGAACCGACGCTTCAGGCCAGAACAGGTCGCAGTATGACGCTGCACCTCGACTGGCTGAGCTGCGCGAGCGCATGGTGGCTCGTGGTGTGAGTGCGTCGCCAATCCAGATGCCGTTCTGCACCCAGGGCAATGCTACCGAGTGCGCACAGTTTGAAGGATAAGGAAGCGGGCGATGTTATTCATGAATTTCACTGTACATAGTTTGACGAAGCATCAATTAACAGAATCTTGTCGTACACTCTTGCTCAGTAGTTGGCATGCACTGAATCCCGAAACGGAGCCGGAAGGAATGCGGGGCCGAAGTCTCGGCACGGTGAGCGGAGGACGCCGGCTCCGAGAGAAGGGTTTGCGGGGCAAGAAGTTGAAGATTGAAGTCGGAACGGACGCGATTATTACTCCGCATAATCCGCTCTTGATTTATCGGTTCACCGCGGGCACCGTATGGGTTGCATACTGACATCTCGAGGCATCTGGGCATCTACTCCGTACGCTAAGCTAAGTCTTGATCGTCACTAGACTCGTTACACCTCGGCATGTGAAGGAATCCGGGGATGAGTAGGGGAATAGATGATTGGCTGAGCAAAGACAACCAATGGCCTGACAATATATGTATGATGGGTTAGCAATCACACTCGTGAGCGTTCATTCGCTGGACCAGTTCTCTTTGTGCTGGTGTTTCGTGGGCTTGTGCTCTGTTGATCAGGTTGCCGAATCGGGTATCCTGATCGTTAAGTTCATCCCCGCCGGTGCTAGAACCGAGAATGGTTTTCCACCCCGACCTCGCGTTTTATTTGGCTTTTAAGAACGAAAGTAAATCTTGAGATGAGATGAGATGAGAGTAGAGTTTGCGAAATCTGGGGAAGTTTCTGTACGTAGTAAGCCATTATAGTTCTAACCTACCAACCTTGACTCTCATCGGTTTGGCTTGCGAGACCATTCACAGCCAAGGCGAGGCTAATGAGTCAAGGAAGAACAAGCAACACCAACGCATTGAAAACCAATAACTAGAGGAATCCGGTATTTTAAAACGTCAATTACCCCGCCATATCATGCAAAGCGCAAAAAAACCCTCCTCCCCACCATACAGAGGTCATGCATATGAAAATCCCCTCTTCATCACTGACATCGCCTCGGTAAGAAGCCAGGTGTTTTGTCAATACCATACCGCTTCAGGGAAGAGATTGTAAAAGTGACGTCTTGTTCTTACATTTTGCCCATATCAAGTCCTCGGACACGGAGACTCGGTCATCATGGCATTCCCGTTCCTCCAACAGTTGCTGTACTACGAGACTAGCCTATCCAAGATGCAGAGCATGGACAGGGAGTCATATTTATAAGCTTCTAGATCCATAGCTAACGACGGTTGAGGCCACTGGGTTCTGCATCTATCCATCTAGTCCTCGTCCGTGCTCTTGATGCTCGGATAGATCAAACCACACATGACTAGAAGCGTTACCCACACTCTATAATTGCTTGAACCCCAGGATACTATTTCTACCAGACAAACTTTACCTTGTTGAGTTTGACCTCCTACTACTTAGATACTGGTGGATCTCTTCAATTCTTCACCATGGGTGTTGTGGAAGCTCTTCTGGAGCAAATCTCCGTCAAGAAGGCATTCATCGTCCTCTTCATCGCCTATGTAGTCTATTCTATCATCTGCCGCATTGACGAACACCGAAGAATTAGACGCCTCGGTCGCTATGGACCTCAACTGAAAACATATGCTCCTTGGAGTAAGTCAAATCCTGCCCTGGCATGTTGAGTCCATTCACGTTTACCCCTTCCAGGCCTGGATCTCGTTGTGAGATTCGTCAGATCTACCGTCAAACACAACAACCTGGCATCCTGGAGAGATGGTATCTTTGGACCCTTGAACTCATGGACGGCTGAGGCTCGTCTTCTTGGCGTTCGAACAATCTTCACCGCCGACCCAGCGAACCTTAAAGCGATATTGGCAACCCAATTCGTCGACTACGGCAAAGGACAGCCCTTCCACGCAGAGTGGAAGGACTTTCTTGGCGACAGTATCTTTACTACCGATGGCCCTTCCTGGCATGCTAGTCGGCAGCTCATCAGGCCTCAGTTCACAAGGGACCGTGTGAGTGACTTGCATTGCTTCGAGGCCCATATGCAGACTCTTTTCAAGGCCATTGCAAACCGAGGACCACTTCAAGGCGAGGGCCAGTTTGTCGACATGAACAATACAGACGGAAAGGTCTTGGACATCAGCGATTTATTCTTCCGCTATACTCTCGACGTAGCTACTGAGTTTCTTCTAGGATGGGATGTCAAGTCTCTCACGTGAGCAACCAACACAATAAATGCTACGATATAGATCATTCACTGACATATACAACTCAGGACACCAAAGCAAGAATTCGCAGAAGCCTTCAACGAAGTCCAGCACATTCAAAACATCATCGCTCGTGTCGGAAAACTGCGCCACATCATCCCCAAGTATCGTTTCTGGCGCGGTCTCAACACGGTCAACCACTTCATCAACTTCTACATTGAACGTGCACTCCGTCTAAGCCCCGAAGAGCTGGCTTCCAAGACAAAGGGCGATCACAGCTATACGTTTCTGCATGCACTTGCTGGCTTCACACGAGACCGAACAGTCCTCCGTGATCAGATAATCGCTGTTCTGCTTGCGGGCCGAGATACCACCGCTGCGACACTATCATGGACTCTCTATGAACTCGGCAGATATCCTAACGCTGTAAAAAGGTTGCGTGCTGAGATCATCTCCACTCTTGGAACTGAGCGCACGCCAACCTATGAGGATCTCAAGAGTATGAGTTATCTCAAGGCTGTTCTCAACGAGACTCTTCGTCTATACCCGGCTGTTCCTTTCAACGTTCGTCTTGCTCTCAAGGATACAACTCTTCCTCGGGGCGGCGGTCCAGATGGTTCTGAGCCACTCCCCGTTCTGAAGGACTCGCCAGTTGCATATTCCACCCTCGTCATGCAGAGACGTTCGGACCTGTATCCTCCTATCAGCGATACATTTGCCGATCCTCAGATCTTCAGCCCTGAGAGATGGGCCCACTGGCACCCCAAGCCACATGATTATATCCCTTTCAACGCTGGTCCTAGAATCTGCATCGGTCAGCAGTTTGCTTTGACTGAGATGAGCTATGTTCTTGTCCGCCTGTTCCAGAAATTCGATCGTGTGGAGAGTCAGATGAAGGACATTGACGGAGGTGAGCCGCTCCTCAAAGCAGACATTGTCTTGTCACCAGGTCAGGGAGTCAAGGTTGCATTCTGGGAAGCCCAGGATTAGTCTTTTGGTGTTATGTGAGTAATGATTATTGCGTGGGCAATGTACAAATTTGATATGCACGATATGTTCGCACTTATAGTTCTTTTCCCATATGAATTGGCCGATTTGTTCTTGAACTGTCTTAATCTTCAAAACTTGTCTCTTATTTCCAGCAACTGATTGCCAAGACAAAGTCTACTTCCTACCAAAGCTATCCCTTACAGCCTTTCCGAATCTTTCAATGGCCTTGTTCATGTTCTCAGGGGTTGCAGATGCATATGTCGCTCTGAAGAAGAGTCCCGGTGGTGCCTTGTCCTTCTCAGTCAAGAACCACGAGCCCCTGGCGATAAGAACACCATTCTCGATACAGGAGTTGAAAATCTCCTCTTCGATATCGAGGATGCTTCGCTTTCCTGCTTCAGGATGCTTTGTATGATCAATATTAATCCACATCTTTGAGAGTCAGCTGACGATTTCCATATGGATTGATGCGGTGCACTTACAAACATGCCAGCGACAGGGGGGGTCCAAGTTGCAAGATCACTAGGTAGATGATCTTCGCAGGCGGCCAAAAGAGCATTACGCTTCTTTGTATACTCCAGTCGCAAATTCATCAGCCACCGTAGGTAACCCTCGTGTCCCCATGTCTCATCAAGCAACTTATATAGGATGACCTGGGAGAAGCCACTGGGCCCCTGGCTTGCAACTTCAGCGTGTCGAATATACCTCTCAACAATTTGTTCTGACGCTGTTATCCATCCAAGACGAGAGCCGGGCACGAGAACCTTTGAGAAGGAGTCCATACGCATAACTCGTCCGTCAACATCGATGCTTAGAAGTGAGGGAATGAGAGACGATACAAACTCCTCAACAGTCTCTGGTGGTGGTACTTCTGGTTGGTCGCGACCCGTGTAGGGTTGCATCTGGAGAAAGTAGTATGGCTCATCTTCGATGATGTATAGGTCATGCTTTTGCGCCACGGCATAGACGGCCTTTCGTCTCTCGGTTCCCTGTGTTGCGCCTGTGGGATTCTGTCCTGAAGGAACAGTATACAACACATGAGGCTTCCTCGATCCTCGTTCTTTAGCATCCCAGTTTGACAAGAGCTCATCCATAGCCTCGGGGACGAGGCCCTCTTCGTCGATTGCCACACCAAATGCCTTCACACCAAGAGGGCCAACTGTTTCCAGGGCAGTCGAGAAGCTGAAATCTTCAGTAAGTATTGAATCGCCACGATCCTTGTCACAGAACATTCGCAGCGCCTCTTCTAATGCTCCGGTGCTGCCGATTGTTTGGCAAACTTTCCAGTCTGCATAGGGAGGGTTATAGACAATCTCAGTGTGTTCAGTCAAGTATCTCATCATCTGCGGTGATCCCGTGGCTTGGCCGTAGTTGCAAGCGATGGACAAGTCATAAGTGCCTCCGCGGTCTCTCACGTCGTATTTTCCGATCGTTACAGTTTGACCCGACTCTTCAGTCTCTTTCTCGGAGAACTTTGGTGCGACGGGAACCTTGAAACCGAGTTCAGCAATGGGGAAAACTTCACTGGACGGCAGGCCACCGCCCAGTGAGATAAGGCCAGGTTTTTTCATGTAGCGAGCCGCTTGCTTGAGAGTGCATGGTTCTCTCACTCTACTCTCATGGCTCAAGTGGTCTTTGGACATATGTAAGCTATAGTTATGAGATCTGAGGTGTTTTCTTAGTACTTACTATCCCATCGCTTGGACTTGGGTAGTCCGGTAGTCTGTCATTGCAATGAGCTTCAGAACAATCGTCACTCCAGCTCCTCAACTCACCGGTCCTTTGAACATGTCACTATCTGAAGCAGCAGCAACTCCAGCCACGAGCTTTCCCGCTTTCAGCCGTCTCTCCTTCACGGCGTCGATAGCAGAGAGCTGCTGTGAGGTATCATAATGCGCTGGACGGGCAGCCGGGGCAGCCTCGGCGCTCGACAGACATCGCGATGTGGTATGAAGTGAGCGACCATGTCGAACCAACGGCCCAAATCGCGATCCTCTCACAACTGGGAGCATCATGATAGTATGTAAAGGTATGAGATGTTGTGCACCGTGTAAGTGGAGCTGGCTGAGGGGTTCTTGGAGATTCAAGTAACAGGGGGGGTTCAAGATTTAGAAGGATGTTGAAGAGAAAAGCTCGCTACTCGAAACTCATTGAGAACAGAAACAGGAGGTTGTCAAAATACAAAAGGGCGTCTTATTAATCCCCTTCGGAGCCGGGAGATGCACCAAACGTCGCCGGTGCCGGGCTTCTCAGTCTCCGCCCGATCTTAGCCGGCTGTATCCCAGATACCCTACACCGGTGCTCCGGGCTTGGGAGCGGGGTTGTGTCATTGACGCCTCACGAGGTCAGAACTCTTTATTCAATTAGTTATCTATTACGTACGCCTGGTCTCTGTACTTCACTGTGCTACGTTGCGCGTGACCATGGTCAAGAAGCGGTGGCCACTTGTTGCTTGAGCCATCGTGCCAAATAATCACTACGATATCGGCACTTGACCACGCCCTTTGAATTGTCACCTACGCCCAGTTGCCTAGTGTCGTTCCTAGTGGGCTTATCTCACGCCTTCAACCATGACAAGATAGACTACCCCGGAATGATAAGAGAATGTACCCTATGGCCAAACTGATCCACCCACGAACAATGCTGCAGATCTGTCATTGCATAGAATACGATAACGAGACCTTACATACCTAGGAAGGGTGGATGAGTAGACTATCATTCAACAAGGTTGCAGAAAACTCCAAAACATTCTACCAAGGCTCAGAAATTCGTAGGTGTATCATATATCTAGTTCACCATTGTCGCATGCTCTCATCTTTGTATGGTCAACACAACCGCCAGTAGGCTTTACACCAACGTTACACAATGCAAAGAAAAGCAAGGTATTGTAGGATTCACCCGAATGTTTACCACTCCTTTCTGGGCAGTTAACATACCCATATCCATCATAATCTCAGACTCAGACTCAGACTCAGACTCAACTTATTCATCCAGTCGTGACTGAATATGCAGGCATACAGCACTTGCAACCATAGCCAAACATGTCGCCCAAGATACATGAACAAGCATGATATAGTCGAAACCTGCACCAGTACATTTTCCTACCAGCATGCCGAAAGACACGCAGGCTGCAAAGATGAGGGACATGTTAGGATCCCGAAGGCGTCGCCGTTGAAGAAATGAAGCAACCGAACAACCGTAGATGATACAGGCTGCAAGCACTTGCCACTGAGAAAGCCTGATCAGCGATTCGGAGCGCGCTGTCTGCGGCCAGGCCTTACACCAACCAAGACGTCAGTTTCTATCTCCCGAAAGCAATATTTGCAGCAGATCCAAACCTCCCATGAGATTGCCAGAGCAATCATGAACTCAGTCAACTCACCGTGTCTGGTAAATGAGTGGTTGGGCGCATTTGATACATGAACTCTGACATGACCCAAGCGCTTCCACCTGCTGGTAGAAGCTCAACCACATCGGCAACAAATGGGATGAGCGACACATGGCGTACAGAGCCTTTTTCAGACGGTTGAGACTTTCCATTCGAATAAATAGTCATGAGAAGCGAAGAAGTCCCGCACGAAGGGAAGTGTGTTGCGAAGATGGTAAATCAGTCTCAAGCCAAACAACTTTGCTCTCTTCCCCAGACGTTAAGTCATTGGGTCCATGTACTCTTATAAGTAGTCCTTCCCGGACCAAAGAGCATGCTGGGCATCATTGCTCCGTAGCCAGACAGCAACACAATAAGCGGGCCTCAATCAACCTGGGTATAGTCGATATAACGATCTGCCATCCGGCAATGCGGAGAGAATTTCCATGCGTCGTTATGGGACAGCATGGGATGGACCAACTGCACTCTTGACACAGCCATGATTCCCAAGACTTCCCTTGGTTTGATGCCTTCATGCCTAATGATTGTACTGATGTTGGGTTGAAATGGTTGTAAGGCATACTCAGCTCAGAAGATGTGAGATAACGTCAGCCAATCGTTTGAGCCTCATATGGTTCGCCCGCCCAGCACTCAACCACAAACCGACTGCTTTGCCTCGTACGTGGGCCAACTCAATAGGCTCATATTATGCCCCGTGTGAGCAAAGTAAGAAAAGCGGCCAATTCGGCACAATTCCAAATGAATGCCTCACATTCAAGACTTGATGCCGAGCCTATCATCCCAGGATGCAGCTTTCTTGAGGCGAACCGACGAACATGATTTGGCTGACTGCTGCATTCATCACTAGCATCCATTGCTTCGTACCAGTGGCGAGGATCCGACACTGGCTAGCTTCGGGCTTTGCGTTGGGCGTCCATGAATATAAGAACTTTGATACGGCCAGAATCTCAAATCAACGGCATTGTTCCTTGGTCTGATTTCATTGTCTATCTCGAGTAAACGTTATCACTCCAATTTCAAAAGTAGTTTTGGGCTGCTCCCTCCCTCTCCTTTCAGCCCAATCCATTCATTGCCATGACCAACATGCCTAACATAGCAGGTAGTTTCATATGGCGAATTGTACGCCATGTCGCAATCATCTTACCCGCGGGGACTCTCCTTGGTGCTGGCGTTGCCCTGGGGTTACCCCCGCACCCTCACTTGGATGCTGCGTAAGTCTGTATGCGCTCGCCAAAGCTTTTATCCTGATGATGTCTAGAATCTTCTCGTTGCTAGCCGTGTCTGCTGTGGTTTCTTTTCTCCTGCACGGACCGGCCTTTCAGCAGTAGGCGCCTCGGACTGGGAATTGGAAGAGAAGCTGACAACTGCGTCACAGAGCCCGTCTCGGCACTATCGCTGGTCTCCTTGGACTTAGCTGCATCATTTCTCAGTCACATTGCTTCACACAATCCCCAAAGTCGAGAACCGAGATCTTGGTCGGACTTCGAGATTATATACTGAAGATGGCCGTAGTCACATCCGTGATAGCCATGAGATTGACGGCGATGCCCAGAAACAGACAAGAATCTGCGGATGTAATTGAGGAGGGAGAGCACATCTCACCCAATGGCATTGAGCGATACAAATCTCTGCGCAATCTAAGCACAAAACTGTCCTGGGACTTGGCTTCCACCGCAAGTCATGCGGGTCTGCTCTCCAACATAGGCTCACTGGATTTCAAGTTTATGTCTGGACCCAAATCCCATGATTCGGACTTTTCAACTGGTAAAGACTCGGACATTACGCTGTCATCTGATATGCAAGGCGAGCCGACCCGGAACATGGATATTATTGAATGGACCACTGCCATAGGCTCTGCCACACGCGATACCGAAGGGCCTCTTCTCAACGCAGACAGTACTGCAGAAGGATACGGCGTAATGTGTTGAGGCAGGAGGAGATTGTGTCAGCGGAGCTGTGCCTATTTTAATATTGCGAAGAAAACCGGAATTATCATGCCTAAAGGACCATGGACATTACCTCTCAGGACAGGACCTTGCCCGGAACAAGGACCACGAGGGCACTCGCCAATGAAAACCCATTGACTTTTGAGCGTTGTGTTTGCTGGACCGATGTTTCACCTCTTCAAAAGCGAGCGTCAATCTTTGTTTTCTTGATTCAACTTATTAAGCCCCTTCTGACCGTGGCTGGCTCAAGGGTTTGTGCTTAGGATTAACCAAGGACTGCTTGGGCAGAGGATCGCTAGCCCAGGCGATGAATGTACCCGTGGACCATGGCCGTAAGCTTTGCTCAAGGCGAGACAGGTTTGCAGGACGATAGAGTCAGTGTTTTATTCATTTGTGTCGTTGGCTCAATGAGTATAGATGTATATACACCCTTGGTAGTAGATGATGATAGGGCTTTTAGCAAGACAATATGAGGAAAGGAAATAAACGTTGCTGAATTTATTGCTATTTGGGTACCCCGCCCTTCGGCAATAAAGAGGATCTGATATTGTTTTAATCATGCCTAGTGAGAGAAATGTTGTGATGTAATGGGTAGTAAATACAAGACCCTAATACTAATAGCAAGCTATTATCCTAGGCAAGGCAAAGCTATAGCTAATTATAATTAATATACTTAACCTTTTAATATTAATTAATTAATAATTAATATTATAGCTATATCTATTAGTAATTACTTTATATATAGAATTAAATTCTTTATATAACTATATTTTTTTAATTAAACTTTCTTTATATATAGTACTTTATTAAGGGATTTACTAAAAGATAGT
>JAAOAR010001247.1:0-13538 GCA_013395995.1 Fusarium pseudoanthophilum
AGCCTAAAGCTTAACCTTATAGTCCGCCGTGATCTATAGCTAAACTTTCTAATCGCTATCTATTAAAGATGCTTTTTAAGAATACGCGATTTTAACCGATACCTGTTAAAGTATAGGAGTACGACTGGGAGGCTTAAAGACATTAACTGTTTCGCGTTGGATAACGAGATAGATGTATCTAAGACTACTGGATGACTGTAGACCAGTCTTCACTTCTGATATACTCCTCCATCGAGGTGACCGGGACCTTAACCCCAAGCTGGTCTGCATGCAATACTGCTGGATCTCCACCAGACAAACCAAACTCATGGAAGTAATCAAAAGCATCCCCAATCTCATTTGCAAAGTCCTCCGGAACGCCTTCGAACAATTCCTCTCGTGAAATCTCCTTGTACGCTGCTTTCACCCCATTAACACGGCCCCATGTCTCCACCCATTGAGGCAAGGTCATTTCCTCCGAGACGCCCAGAATATGTTTGTTAGGAGGCAGGTCAACCAAGGCCTTGACAAAACTACCTGTGTCTCTCTCTGTGACGATGAACGGCATCTTGAAATCCGACGGTGTGTTTCTGGACATAAGGTAACTACCATCTGGCTGAAGCTTGGGAGCTAGCCTGTCGAAAAGCTTCCAAACTGTGACGTAGTGCCCAATGGTCACTGTGCTCATTTTGGCTGCTACTTCTGGGAAACGTTCCTCAGTTGCCTTGATCATTGCGGCTTTGCTGTCGAAATGATAGACCGTTGTGCATTTCCCGCCACTCCATTTGGTGGCATGGCTAAGTGTCGACATGACGAAGCGCTCTAGAGTCTTGATGACTGAGGGGTCTGCTGCTGCTTCTGCAACATTGATGCCTTGGGCAACTTCTCGATCGTAGGAGTACTCGAGTGTCGTACGGTTCTTGGTTATATCGGGTTGGGCCATTGCTTGCTGAAGATGGGTGAAGAAATCAGTGTTGGAGAAGATAACGTGAGCACCCTTGAATGCTTGGACCAGGGATTCCTTGTCATCTAGATCGCCTTGGACGATCTCGACTCCCTCAGACTTGAGACGTTTTGCAGATTCTCCTTCAGGGTTGCGTGTGACGCCGCGGACATTCCATCCGGGGAGCTGGAGGAAGGTTTTGGCCACGGATCCTCCCTATGTATGTTAGATAGTTCTCGCTTGATTTGGCCATTCTCATACCTGGGCTCCAGTAACCCCTATGACAACAATGGTCTTGGACATGGCTTTTGTAGATTGCTTTTGATGCAGATAGTGTCATGCGTCAATGCATGAATTGTAATTCAAGTCTTCTCATTCAGACGCTGCTTCATATTTATTCTCAATTGGCGCATAACTAGATCGCTCTAGGAATGATAGAATATTACAAATAATTTCAGGTGCTCGTCCGTCGTCAAAGTCCGTGGCTGTCACTCACAACCCAGACAATTCTATATTGGTCCGCTGTAAAAGTCCGTGGTTGCTCTATTGACTTGAATCGACACAGCCTCATTGGCTCTTAGTTATCGCTAGTTAATCAACGGCACAACTTAATGTCCAGAAGGATTTACAATGTCCGCTCGGCATAGGTAATTGTCCGTCATTCCAGGCGATTTTAGTCAGCGTAAGCATCGCTAGAGTAGGTCATGTTTTTGTGGTTAAATAATTCATCACGCGACTCACGTCTTACGAATACAATGGACTTACGTGCTTTAATCTTGAAATAATATAATACCAGACACAAGGCCATTGATGAGCGTGAGTGACGTTATAGGATGAAATTATCCCACTGACGTGCCCAGCAGGTCGCTTCTTGGTAGCTTCCATAAGTGCTGTGTTTGGCTAGTGGGCCGCCAGAATGAGGGGAATGGAATGATCATCTTTGCTCGCCTGCTCTGCTCGACTGCTGTGACAGCACATTTGGAACATATCGTGCAATTGTAGTTTAAGAATGCGCGGGCGCTTAAACTTGCGCTTGACACGACAGTTAGGATCATCACCAGGCGACAATTCCGAGATTTCTGAGGTGAACGTGCTACAGAACCACATTGCTGGGACGCGTTCTCCAATCATCTTGGCTGTGCAAGCGCCCGGGTTTTCGGATAGCTTCTAAAATAAGCGCTTCACAGCCCCCACCATCTCAATCGATGTGACTTGAAAAACTGAATGTTGATCTTGGCAATGTCGCAATCAACAGAGTCCATCTTGCTATCTTATTTTGGGCAACCATAAGGCCGGGTCCACGCCAAAGATGCGTACCAGCAATCGCGACACATGCGCTTGCTGATGAGAGAGGTCGCTTCAGATTGAGTAACGCAGGGTGTAATTGAAATGTACAAAAAGATTCAACGCTACAATTACCTATTACTGTCCTGCTCTATTTGTACCTAAGATGACTTGCATTCTCCGCTGGTAGCTCCGCTGGTATCATAGCCTCGTGGCTATCAAGCTCCCAAGGGTGCAGTTGCGGCTGCATCTGAGGTTCCTTGGCCTCCTCTTCCCGAGCAGCAGCTGCGATACTTGCCTGCTTAGCCCTCCTCGCCCGAAGTATGAACCAACCTAATGCTACTAATCCAACAAGAGCTACAACTCCAACGCCAGCACCAATGCCTGCCTTGGCTCCAGTGCTCAATCCCCCACTATCCGATGCAGAGTCGTTGGAAGACTCGCTAGTTGAAGAAGATGTCGTTTCTGTCGCGCTACCGGTTGCAGAAGTTCTTGCTCCAGTCGTGGTGGACGCGAAATCGGAGGAATGCCATCGGATGGGAATACCAATTGCATTAGCTGCTGCGCCACTAACAGTCGTCCTCTTCCAATCTCCTCCAACGACTGATTCAGAGACTATCACCTCGACCGTACGTGGGATCGCGATGGTGCAAAGATCAGTGCTGTACCAAGGCCAGCCTGACTCTGTTTGACAACTAAACGAACTGCACCACCGTCAGCACGCCCGTTAATAGCAATTGGCTTTCATACCTTGGACAACACGTCGCTCTCGTCTCGCCGCCGATCGTCGAACTGCATGCGACTTCATATCCGCTGGGACATATACCAGGAGAGTAGTAAAAGGTCGAGCCGAGTTCCAAGCTGCTGGGGAAGCAGTTGGCATCACTGCCTGAGGGACCCAGCTGCATGTACGTGCACGCGCTGGGCGCGCCGGTGCCGCCTTCTAGACATGTGAGTTCATCGCCTGTGTATCTGTACTTGTAATACTGGAAGCATGATTTCGCGGGTGTGAAGGTTGTTGTGAGAGCTGGAGCCTGTGTTGTCATCTTGCTGACTGTGATGCGCAAAGAGGTGATCGACTTGAGTGGGGATGACAGAGGGAGATAGATTTTGGTGATGAATGCCCCTTGCGACGAAAATAAAATGACACCTGATCCTGCGACCAGCGAGGCGCTGTTGGGCAGGGATGGTTATTGGGTGAGATGCAGGTTGGGTTTCACTTTCAACCAACATCGTTGACTAACTCATACCCTTGTTGGTGTTGGGCGGTTAAATAGAGAATCAATTGGTCGACTTCGGGTAATCATAACAAGTTCATTTTGCGTGAATGCATGGATTTTAACCTCTTTCCTACAACCAGGAGAGCGAATTCACCATAAGTTGTCATGCCTAGCTAATTGCCCTATTGGACCTTTCCTCTCGAGTCAACCGGCCAAATCTCCTCAATGATCCCATTCCGATAAGCATAATAAAAGTCATGAAGATTGACAGTTGGATCAATATGACTTGGAATCATCTCAACTCTATCACCAACATCAAGCGCTGGTGTACCCTCCTCCCAAGTCAAAGCTCCGTGCTCATCGCCTAGTTGGAAATAGTGGTATCTTGGGTCCTTACACTCAGCCAGGCCACTATCCGTCGTCAAAGACTTGAGACCGGTGTCGATCGTGACCTGTCGCCCTCCTTGCTTGCTGACTACAGTTGCGAGGAAGGATAGACTGTGGGAGTAGTATGTTCCAATGGCGTTGCGGTAGTCGGTGTCCATGAAGATGAAAGAACCAGGCTGGAGTTCTGTCACCCCGGGGACAGTTGCGCAAAAGTCCGCTGTGCCTGTTCCTCCTGTTGTCACGACTTCGATGTTGAAACCCTCGTTTTTGAGTGCTTGGGCTGTATCAGTGAGAATCTTCATTGACTCGAGACACTGTTTCTTGCGGTCTTCAAAGTCGGGCAGATGTTGCAGATGACCTTCGTAGCCTTGCACTCCAATGAGTCGCATGTGTTTCAGACCGCTGATGTGCTTCGCTAGAGGAAGAGCTCCTTCGGGTTGAGTCCCTGTGCGGTGCAGCCCGACATCCAAGTCTATCAACACCGAGATGGGGTCCCCAAGTCCTGACTTTTCCAGCGCCTCGTTGATCGCTGTCGCAGCTCTCGTGTCGTCCACCACAATTCTGATCTCTCGGTGCTTTTTAAATAGCTCAACAAGCCTCTTGACTTTGGCTGGTCCCACAATCTCACAAGTAATAAGAAGGTCTGTGAAGCCAGCAGCAGCAATTGCCTCAGCCTCACTCAGCTTCGCGACGCATCCACCTTTAGCACCAGCAGCGACAAGCTTTTTGGCCACGATCGGGCTCTTACTAGTCTTAAGATGCGGTCGAATATTGCGCCCAGTTGGAAGTAGTCGGTCCATGAGCTTCTTGATATTGGCCTCCATGACATCAAGGTCGACGACCATGGAGGGCGTGTCGAGCGAGTCGATGCTGTCGCCTACTTTGGGGGAGTACATGATGGTGGTGATGATGAGCGGAATGATACGGAGAGACGGACAAAGAATAGCATTAACTGGTGTAACACTTGGAAAACCTCTCGGCTTCAATTCTGGCTTCCTTTAGTTATCGTTATCTCCAATACCAGGATCATCAGTCGAAGGTAACGTTGTACAATACGGACACAACACAGTGCGTTATTTTCCCCCGCTTCTGCCAAACCCGCTGCGGGGTGCTGATCTTGCCCCTTTATAGCTCCATCCTCAGACCAAGCTTAATACAGGGTAACTTATCACAATCAATTTCAATAAAAGGTATCCTAAACTTAGACTAATTTATACTCAACTTAGACTAAATAACCTAAATCTTAGTCATTTAGGGTCAAAGTGAAAAGTTTTCTGGCTTTCCTAGTCTCTCTCACAGGAACCAACGAAATTCGGGCACGGCTGGCCCATCACGCAGACGCTTCGTCGGCACGTCAGCAGCCGTTGTCTTCCTCCCCGCTCTACGATTCCTCCGCATGTTATCAAAGACCATATACCCACCGAGAAGACCCGCAATGAGGCATCCACATGCGCCGAAACAAGCAGTCGTGATAAGAGCTGTGGGGTACTTGGGTTTCTCATTCTCGCGGAAGATGTTGCTCGATACGAGACCCATTAGATTGGCGAGTGGGACGCCGACTGATGTGAGGACTACCCGTTTTCCCTCGTGGGCTATGTTGTTATTATACCAGGTTGATAAGAGGACAGAGGGGGCTGATGTTCCCCAGACCATCATGAAGCATGCGTAGTATGCTAGTTGCAATTGAGCTTGGACGTCGGAGATGGCGGCGTAGATGATGAAGCCGATGAATGTGAGGGCAAAGCCGAGCATGATGAATGGGAACCGAATGCGTAGAAAATCAGAGCTGAAGGCCAAGATGAGAAGCATCACAGCACCTCCAACATTTGGCGCGACTAACATACTTCGTCAGTAAAACACCATAAGTATAATGCATTAGCCACTTACCAGTATAAAGATTGGTCTTGACAGGTCCATATCCCAAGCGCTGAATGATCTGAGGCATAAACAGCGCAACCGATTGAATCGGCACACCAAGACAAATCTCAATCAACAAAAAGCAATACGTCGTCGGGTACGTAAATATCTTGATCGAATCCTTAAAGTTGAACTTTTCCTGCACGACAGACGAAGAGTCGACTTGCATGCGATGAAAAGCTAGCGCTTTTTCTTCTTCGCCGAGAAACTTGGCTTGCGCTGCGCTGCGAGGGAGGTACCAGAATGCGAAGATTGAGAAGAGCACTGATGCTGAGCCTTCTATGATGAAGAGATATCGCCAGACGAAGATTTTGGAGTCGATTTGGAAGACGCCAAAGGACAAAAGACCGCTCTGTTGTTGTCAGCCGAAGACCTCGTCTATAGAGCAAGGCAACGTACAAAAGCGTTTGCGATATTAGACGCAGCGTAAAACACCGCCAACCGACGCGCAAGTTCACCTCTCCGATAGAATGTAGTCAAATAATAAATCACCAGCGGAAAGAATCCCGACTCCGCCATACCAAGAAAGAACCGCAGCGCAAACATGCCACCAAAGTTCTGTGTGCAAGCAGCAAGTAAAGTCATGGATCCAAAAGTGAACATGAGAATTGGGAGGACGCGCGCAGGGCCGTATTTCTTGCCGATGATGGCGGTGGGAGGAGCGAAGATGACGTAGGGCACGAAGAAGATTGATACGAGGAGGTTGTACTGGTTCGGCTTGAAGTTGAGATCTGTTGTGTGTTAGATTGTGTGGTGGTGGGGAGCTTGGGAACGGACCGTCGCTGAGACCGACGGTTTGGGCGTTGCCTAGGTTGCCTTTGTCTAGAGCGTTGAAGAGGTCTGTTGATGGTTAGATGAGTTGGCGAACAGCGAGGTAGAGGGTCTTACACATGATGGCTAGAACAGGCATCAAGCGCACATCAAACTTGCGACAGAGTTGACGCTCTGCGATATGGTCGACTTCAAGAACTGTCTCCTCACCAGTGCCTTCGGCGTAGGTGTCGTCGATGATGCCATCGTCTTTATGATCTTTTGTGTCCATGGTGATCGATTATCCGTGAATCAGCTACCCAGATTGGCTGCGACTGTTTGCAAATTCTCTGCAGAGACCAGAGATGATCGAACGGGTAAAGTAGCTTCAGGACAGTTGTTATATCCAATATCTTGCTTCTTATCTCACCGACGCATGAGACTGGATATGCGGGGGAGACAAGATACAGGTTGCAAGGGCTTAGATTCGGAGGTTACATATCCCAAGTCACCTATCAAGATAGCGATACCCTGCAATCATCATCGCAGCTGACTCGGAGCACAGTGTTACCGGCATAAGCGTAGGTTACCACCTCACACGAGGTTGGTGTTCCCTCCATGTAACGTAGAGCGACGATCTCAACCCAGTGCAAGTTGACGAACAGAGACTGTGGAGGTTTCACCGGATGCCCGATTTCGGAAACCCGCGCAAAAGGGCCGGCGTGAAATAAACCTCCGTAGCTTAAAGACACCATCGTCACTCACAACAGCCATCGGCGTATCTTCAGATCATCGATCGAACAACAAATTATTTCCTGAATCGAGGCACAGTCTTGCAATATGAGCAATCAACCACCTTATCCCCTGCATGAGTCAGTCCTTGACAGGATTGACCCTGAATATGCAGCGTTTTATAACAAGCACATCATCGACAAACAGCAAGTGCACCTTCAACCGGTAGAAGCGTCGCGAAGCAGTGGGATCCTCATTCCAGGCAGTGGTCCTCTTCAACCTGTTGGAAGCACAGTCGATTACGCCATCAAACGCAAAGAGAGCGAAGGGCCTGATGTCAAGGTTCGGTGCTTCACTCCAATTGGCGACAAGCCAGAGAATGGATGGCCTGTGTGTATTTACTACCACGGTGGCGGTTGGGTTCTCGGTACAATAGACACTGAGAATGTCATCGCGTCGCATCTCTGTGCGAGGGGTAAATGCGTCGTCGTGGCTGTGGATTACAGATTGGCACCTGAGGATCCGTTCCCTGCGGCGGTTCATGATTCATGGGAGGCTGTTCTTTGGGTCATTGGTGAGGGCAAGGAAATTCTTGGTCTGGATATTGCGAAGCTGGCGACAGGTGAGGACAACCCCATTGGGGCAACGACGTTGATGCTAATTGAATGATACAGGCGGTTCTTCTGCCGGTGCCAACTTGGCAGCTATAATGTGTCAACGAGCAGCTGATCGGGGATCTCCTAAATTCTCTCTCCAACTCCTCTCCGTCCCTGTAATGGACAACACCGCCGATACCACTAACAATATATCATGGGAAGAAAACGAACACTCCCCTGCCCTTCCAGCACCCAAAATGCTCTGGTACCGAAACCACTACCTCCCCAACAAGGAGGATTGGGGGCATCCCGAAGCTAGTCCTATTTTCTGGAAGGGAGACTTCTCAAAGTTGCCGCCTGCTTGTTTCGTCGTCGGTGAGTTGGATGTATTGAGATCGGAGGGCGAGCAGTTTGCGAAGAAGTTGGAAGATGCAGGGGTCAAGGCGGAGTTGAATGTCATGAAGGGCCAGCCTCATCCGTTCATTGCGATGGATGCGGTTCTTGAAGCTGGGTCGAGAGCAATTACATTGTTTTGCGATGCGTTGTACAAGACCATGTATGAGAAGTGGTGACCAGAATAGATGAATTGGTAAACTGCCCGCGAAGTATTCGATACGAGAGAAGTCAATCAAACCGTCCAAATTGTCCCATCACAATTTGACCTTCCTTCGTCTCGTGGAGCCTGTCGTGGCGACCGTAAGAAATATAACGCTTGCCCCCAGGAAGAATGCCATGTTGAAGTTTTCTCTGATGTTGAGATATACCAACACACCTCCAAGTGATAGCAGGAAAAACATTATATAAGATCGAAAGATGATTCCACCCACGCCTAGCCCATCGGGCGTTTCTGGAATTGGTTCCAAAATGGCTGCAGGCATTTTTAAAACTGGGTAAAGGTTGTCGCTCTGTCGGGAAGGTATGTAGAGGTAATTGGTGATAAAAATACACTATATATAAAACTACATATACGCGAGATGTCGAGAGGGCAAAGTCTGTATTTATACCACGGCAGACATCATACTTCAGAAAACAAACTTTACATTTTGACGCATCATCTTCGGCAGACGTCAAAGTCAATCGCCTCAGAACCAACCATGTTTATTTTTGCTTGCCTGGTAGAGTTTTTATTATACCTTCGGCGTTACGTATGGCGCTACCGACCTCATCATCGTTGGCGAGGCACCAGACGCCCTTTAGTCACCTCCCACCACTTCTCAACTGCCCGACGGGTGGCCTTATTCGAACAGTGCATTTTATACTTTATCTTACTAATGTCTCTCCCCTCATTATCAGTAAAAATAACAAGGTAATCGGTTCTACTAAAGGGATCAAGTGTCGCAGCCTACACGGATGTCAGTACCACGAATACTACTCTTCTACCATTTGTAGCTTACATGTATGCTGATTTTATTCCCTGATTTCTTTTGGCTGTTGAGGAAACGATTCAGACTCGGGTAGAAGCCCTGGAGGTCATGCGTCCAGCCAAGATGACCGTGATCAAAACCATAAGAGACCAGGAATGAGCTTCCGTAGCCAAAACACACTGCCTTGACAGTGCAGTTGCTATTTTTGATCGTCCTGGAGAACGCTTCTGAACAGTTATACATTCGAAACTCTTTCCACTTGGTGTAGAAATGGCTGTTGGAGCCAAGTGCACATAGCCTGACAGCGTCAAGGCCGTAGGATTTGATACACTTGGCTAGGAAGGGGTAATGCCATTCGAATCCTGCAGACCATCCTTTAGATTGTTAGTATTTCCATGTTCTGTTATTTCCATCGATATCTTACTCCAGTCGTTAACATCATAACGGGCAATCCATGCTGTCCTGTTGTCACTGACCGCACTCAAACATCCAAGCTTCATGCGCTTGCCATTATGGAACTCCTGGAGTTCTACCTCGTTGCTTTCAATGACAACATTAGCTACTTGCATTGGAAATTCAAGTTAACTTACCAACTCCAGCAAAGAGGGCTCTGCAAGATGTAGAATGACTTGCTAAT
This sequence comes from Fusarium pseudoanthophilum, assembly GCA_013395995.1. Classification (NCBI taxonomy): domain Eukaryota; kingdom Fungi; phylum Ascomycota; class Sordariomycetes; order Hypocreales; family Nectriaceae; genus Fusarium; species Fusarium pseudoanthophilum. The sequence goes on from JAAOAR010001247.1 coordinate 9,810, forward strand.
AGATACCGACACTTCAATCTTGGGGGCAGGAATATCTCCCTCTCCCGCTTCTGGACGTTGTCCAGGTAGTGCTGGGTCAGCCTCTTGAGCGCTGGCTGCTGCCTTTGAGCCCGACTTCCCTTGCCGTTGCTTTTGTCGTCTCTCCAACGCCACTTTCTCCTTGTTCAGTTTGATCTCTTCCAATGTCATCAGCCTGAAGTTGGTCTCGTACTCAGTCTGGACTTCTCTTATCTCCTTGGTCATTTCTGCAACGCGCAAATCCCGCTTAGCGACGAGGTTCTCCATGGTAATCTTCAGGGCTCTGGCACTTTCTTCTGCCCTTTTGATCAAGACTGCATATCTATCACTCTCTTCTTGTAGAGCCTCCTCCGTGTCGACGTCATGTTCCTTCTGAGCCTCTTTAATTAGTGCTTGAAGGTCTTGGCGTTCTTTGGTTAACTTCTGTCGCTCTTTGAGAAGCTCGCTCTTAAGTCCCTGGCCAGCTGAGGTCTCGTCCAGACTCTTCCCTTCGTCGACCATCTGTTTCTGAAGATCGGTAGCTATTGGCGCGTTGTGGCCGGCTAACGAGAGGATAATTTCTCTAGCAGATTCTGCGGTGTTGTTGTATCGGTGAATTGAACTGCCCTTTGAAAGCATCCATCCCCAAAATTCCGGCGTGTCTTTGAGCTCTTGCTCTCTTTTGGTAGCTTTGTCTGCAGGGACGATATCCCACATAGTGCTCGCCAAAACCACCTTCTTCAGCGCATCTTCACCACATAGCTCTTTGAATGTGACCAAGTTCTTTTTAGCTGAGCCTTGCATACGAACATCGGATATTCGGTGTAGATAAATTATTCCATGAAGACGAATTTTGTGCTTGTAAGAGTCTGTGAGCCAAGCAGCAATCTCACTAAGGACTTCAGTGTCACTTCTTCCAGTATCGTCGAAGCCGGGCGTGTCAATGAGATATACCGTAAAGTCGGATGTTACCTCGTACGGGTACACGTCAACGATAGATGTACCTGCTATGTATGAGTGCTATTTCCATAGGAGAGTAGCAGGTTTGTCAACAAACATGATATCATGTCGTGGCCAATCGTGGCAGACTTGTCGGTGCATTTTGTTATAAATGAGCTCTTTCCTGAGCCAGTTATACCCATCAAGGCAATGAAGGCGTCATTTGGTCTACAAGAATTAGCAACGCGATCCTAGGGACATTCGCCCGATGATCTGCTCACCGTGGGGCATGACCGCTACGAAAGCTCTTGGGAACAGGATCCAACATCCCCGCTGCCACTGAACTGGGTATAGCTTCTGGGCCTATCATTTCAGGCGGCTGAATGGCTCTGTAAACTCCCAGGGGAATTGTTGCCAACCTTGGCAATCTTTTAAAGACTGATATGGGCCGCAAGCTTCTAAACTGAAGATGATATTTTCGTATCGCAATGGCTCTTCAGACTTGTTTGACTGAGTATGGATATGTGGAACTAAGCGCGGGAGATCTTTGCTTATATGCGTCGCCGCACTGCTATTGGGTTGTCGACTACCAAGAAGAGGACCACATTTAATGCCTGCGCCTTGTCAGCATTGGGCTTCCCTGCAGCCACTATATGCGGCCGGCTTTCCCTGGTTAGCCGAGGGTGGATAGGCTTCACAACACTTGTAAACATGTATCTTTAACAATGCAGATACCACGCAAGAGATCGAACTACTACAACTTATTGTGACTTAGAGAGTACTTACTATCCTGTTTTTAACCAAGTTTTTGAATCAATTCCAACTTCACGGCAGAAGGCGCCAAGTGCTAGCTAACCAATCTTAGGTTGTGACTGACGTGCATATGCGTGTATCCTTGTTTGAATCACATTACTGCATAATTATACGTGTGGATTGGGTGGCTACACTCTTGCACAGCCATCGGCAACCCCCTCAATTGTTGACTCATTCCCAAGGCACTCTGGGGGCATCTTGAATCAGGTTGTACCATGACAAAGGTCCGTTCAATTTTCGTTTTCGCCAAGATGTTGCATATCCCCCTTTCTCTCTATAGAGGTTTCTTACTCTTTATTCCTCATTCTTTAGAGCTCCACTATAAGGATCCGAGATGGGTACCCCCAGCCTGGGTGCTGACGCACTCATTGATCAAGCTGAATCCTTTAAGTCATTTCTTGGTCTCAGCCAGCCCGAGCCGGGAGATAAGTTCTTCCTTGTTATGAGTCTGACAGGAGCTGGCAAGAGTACATTCGTCGCAAACTGTACAGGCCATGCTGTGACTATTGGCCATGGGCTTTACTCATGTGAGTCACGAACTAGGTCGCTCTTCCGGGCTTTTGACCTTGCGAATCAAGATCTCTGTTTAATAGGACACTTTGCTAATTAATAGGTACGAACTCAATTGGCGCTTTTCAGTACACCACAGATGGTCAACGTATCTTCCTTATAGATACTCCTGGGTTTAATGACACCAGTCGCTCTGATATCGAAACGCTGGAGGTATTGGCAACCTATCTCGGTGCGTCGTACGCAAACGGCGTACGGATCCACGGTATCATAACAGTATATCCGATCACAAATAACCGTATGGCTGGATCAAATTTACGAAGCTTGAAAATCCTGAAGGAGATTTGCGGATTTGCTTCCTATAGTAATCTCGCCATTGTTACAACCATGTGGCCAAAGTCTCAAGATTCTATCAACAAGAGAATTCTCGAAGACAGAGAGCTTGAGCTGTTGACAAACCCTGACTTCTTTAATGACCTTGTGAGCAAAGGAGCAAGAATGTTTCGAGACTACGACGAGAACTATAGCCCTGCAGACTCACTACAGCGTATCATGGATAGCCTACTAAGACAACTGGATCACGGCAAGCCTAGTGTACTCCAATTACAGCGAGAGGTTGTGGACGAGGAGAAGAGTCTTGGTGAAACCGCCGCAGGAATAGCAGCCGCTGAACACTTGCATCAAACTTGCCGGGAACATGAGAAGCAGCTAAGAATACTGGATGTCGAGTTAGACAGAATCTCTTCGACCTCAGAGCATGAGTATTCTCTCCAACTGCGAGAGCTGAAGGCTGAGGTAGATAGAGAGATCGAGGAAGCGAAGCGCGGCGGTCAGGCTTTGGTCAAGACGATGATAGATCTATACGAAAGCGAGACAAAAGCGCTGAAGGAGCGGATCTCTAGCCTTCAGAGCCAATACGATGCTGAAGTTCAAAACAAGGAGATGATCTGACAAGACGTGCAAGAGTCTTGTGCTGCCCTTCAGAAGGAGATAGCTCGGTTGGCAAATAGCCCGCAACAACAGCAGATTGTTGCACGTCAGACAAAAAGTCACCAGAAGGCCCTATCAAAGGCTGAAAAGGACGCTGAGAAGATTCGCAGAGACCGCCAGAAGGTTCAAGCGTACACGAAGGAGATTGTTGGCGGTGTTATGAATGGAATTGCTGCAAGTGCAGTTGCTGGCGGTAAGTTAGCGAACAGTTTGGAATGTGCCTGATGCTGACTATCTGTTGTAGTTATGGGTAGCCTTATGTGTACTGTGATGTAGGTTTGCCTAGTTAGGGTAAACTATTTTAGCTACTGCTTAAGAGATAGAGTAGATATCTACTTTATATTAAAAACCCTAATACCTTTTATTAGGTAGGCCTAATTTATTTACTATAATATTTAAACTTAAAAACCTATATAGAAAATAAACTTAATAATACTAAGACTTATCTATTTATAATAGCCTTTATATTTAAAACCTTTA
>JAAOAR010001248.1:0-13524 GCA_013395995.1 Fusarium pseudoanthophilum
GAGGAGCGAGATGAGGAGCGGGAGGGAGAGCGGGAGCGGGAGCATAAGCCGCAAAGCGGGCCGGGGACACAGGAGGTTGCTGGTACACGGGACCAGTAGCCTGAGGGTAATAAACCCCCGGCCCGGTTGGAGGGCAATACCCCGGGGTCGGAGGGCAAAACACCGAGGTTGCCTGTGACAGATTCTGGCCATAAAGTTGACCAGGCTGGGTAGCCATCATAGCAGCCGCCAGATCAGCTTGCCGTTGCCTCAACCGCTTCATCCCCTCCCGGTCCAATTTCTTCTGCAGCTGGTTTGCAGAGAGGGGCTTTGGCGGTTTGGGGCCACGCTTGGGGCCACGCTTGGGGGCCTGTTGCTTTGGCACCCTCTTGGCAGCAGCCCGGCACTGCTTGGGTCGAGGTGCCCCGATGAGCTCAGGAGCGATACTCTCATCAGGGACGTTATTGGCGACCATGTCTGGGCCAAAAGGGGCTGGAGGAGCCGTGGTCTGAGGCTCTGCACCTCCAAGAACAACAGGAGGGGCAGGAGGGGCAGGAATGGGCAGAGCAAGGCCCGATTTTGAGGGGGGAGGGGGGGAACCCCAGAGACTTACGTGCTCTAGACTCTCACTCAACGAGTCAGGACCTTGCACCGCTTGCTCAGTCTGCTGAGCTTCGTACAGGCGAGTGTCCTGGTCCGCATTCTCCATTTCACTTACCTCCCGAAGATACTTGAGCACATGGTACAACTCCTCATTTGTCAGCTCAGACTCAAAAGAAGAGGGAAGTGTGGGTGTCGACATCTTGTAAAGTTATAGTAGGCTTGTCGGTATTATAGTGATGTGTGAAAGAGTAGAGAGATGAACTTGGAGAGATTACTATAGAAGAAGAGTTGACGGGAAAGGGGGTTTTTATAGTCTGGATGATAGCAATGCCCGCTTCATTCAGGTCGAGCCCTAAGATAGTGTTTCGACTTGGACTCAGAGTTATTCCTGGTAGAGGTGGGAGTACATAGACATCAAAAGACTAAAACATGGGAAGAACACAGAGACACGCGTCACTTACCTCAAGGAGAGCCGCCGAGAATCATAATCTATTGGTTCACGCTGAAAACTCTTTGGTTGAGTCACTGATGGAAGTATAAAGGGCACAAGACGGCACAAGACAAGGGAAACCAAATGTATTGGGGCGTTTTTCTAATGGCATTAGGACCGCATTGAACCCTTTTCCTGAGCCAGAACAGCGAATGAGGTAGAAAGATACTTTGTGAGCGAGTTATTCAATGAAGGTATAACTTCGACGCTGCAATTTCTTGCGTTAAGCAGATAGAGAGAAGGTTTTCACGGGGGCAAAGAAGTCTTTGGTGTGAGCCGAATATCACCGAGGTGAGTGCTCTCCCATCTTTGAGATACTTTGTGAGCGAATTATTTGATGAAGGCATAAACTCTACGCTGCAAGCTCTCACGTCAAGCAGATGGAGAGAATGAGTTCGCACGGGGGCAAGATTCTCTTTGTGTGAGCCTCATATGCGAATGATGGCTTGCTCAATCCAACCCGAATATCAGGGGTAAGTGCTCCCATCATTATTTCGTTTGATAAAAGCATGACATTGATGAGAAAAAGGAGAGTTATATAAATCGACAATAATAAGGAAACATATCACGGTCTAGTAGAAGTGAACGGAAAGCAGTATATCGACACAGATCGATTCAACAGGCCATGTAGTGAAGCACTGCCGAGTGTGCGGTTCAGCCACAGGACCGCATGTTGAGAAACTAGCCAATAACGTTTGAAACATCTCGGTGTCAACTCAATACTAGGTAGGGAACGAATTGGCACCGGGGCTGTGCCGATGTTTTTGCGTGAATTTCCAAACCTACATTTGACTTTTGAATAGGTAGCTGAACTTTCGTTAATAAACCATCTATTGGTCTCGCTTTGCCCACGGCCGTATCGTCAATATCGACATGAGCAAGCAAGTGATTTTTTTGTGTGGCCGCCACGTCAGAACGCACAGCATGATATTAAATTCCCTACGGAGTAGAAACTGAGTTTGGTGTGAGCACATTTTATGGATCGCGAGATGGTTCTATGAGCCTTTTGACGTCATAAATTCACCGTGAAGAATGGTCTTTTCACACATTCGATTCTAACCTTAACCTTGGATGACGAGGCCGAGCAGAGCCTGGAAAAGGCGAATGGAAGAGACCAGAAGCACACTCGACTGGGGGCTCGTAGGCCCTTGGAGAAAATGGGTTGCAGATATTGGGAGAAGTTGAGATTATTTGCAGCGAGATATCTGGGCCAGGGTCTTCGTATTACATGGAATGTAGTTGCTATTCTCAACGTGATGAGGTCGGTGCGGACATGCAGGACGGATACTAACCTTAACTACCCTTCCTATTTGTAAATGGATAACTGAATAAAATTGCTTAGAAGGATCGCGATGTGCTCGACGTGTGGGAGTGTGTGTTTGATTCTGCGAAACAGTGCCAGCCTGTGTTGTTCTGTTTGCCTCTAGGATTATGTTCAGTTAGATATCAATAGAAAGAAAAACAGCCTGATCCGTGATTGAGATTGTTGCGGGCTCTTGCTGTTACACTGATGCAAGCATCCGCGCAAACTGCATCCCTCAGTAGCCTCCACCTCAAGGCACCTTCCACCCCGACAATCCTTTTCTTGTCTCTCACACTCTCTCTCATCGTAATCATCAGTATAAAGTGCTTCTTCTCTTCTTTGATCGCTCTCGCAACGCGAATGTTTGCAGCCTCTGTATCTTCATCCTGAGCGGTAACTTTCCACCCTTCAGCATGTCGGACCACGAGTACATCGACACTGACGACGAAGACGATCGATATCGCCTGATCGTGAACCCATCTAAGCCTCGAAAGTTGACGGAAAAGAAACTTCGAGACCAAGCCGCTCTGCAAGCGCACATAGAAAAGACACAGAGAGACGCCGCGAGGAGTGCCGTCCCTTTCAGCGATCCCAACAAACAGTCCCTCGCCCAGCTCATGAACCAGAATGAGAGCCACAAGATCATCGCTTCGCCCCGAGAGTACCAGATTGAACTGTTCGAGCGCGCCAAAGAGAGAAACCTCCTCGTGGTATTGCCTACTGGTATGTTGACGAGCTACAAATCGGGTGTCTGCTAACAGTGCAGGTACCGGCAAAACACTCATCTCAGCCTTGCTGCTACGACATCACCTCGAACAGGAGCTTGAAGCGCGGGCCATCGGGAAACCCAAGAAAGTCGCCTTTTTCCTTGTGGAAAAGGTCGCCCTCTGTGTTCAGCAACATGCCGTCCTCAGTTGCAACCTCGGAGCCCACCCCGTCACCAAGTTCGTGGGCAACATGAAAGGCATGACCAAGACCAAAGAATACTGGGATGAGAAGTTTGGCGAAAACATGGTCGTGGTCTGCACTGCCCAGATCCTCCTCGACTGCCTCACTTGCGGCTTCATCACCATGTCCCGAATAAACCTCCTCATCTTCGACGAGGCACACCACACCAAGAAGAAGCACCCGTACGCTCGTATCATGGACGGGTATTACTACAAACACGAAGGCGAAAAGCCTCGAATACTGGGAATGACTGCTTCGCCGGTGGATGCGCGGACCAGGGATGTGAAAGACACTGCCCTGGAGCTTGAGAGGTCGCTTGACAGCCAGATCGCCACCATTTCAGATGAGGTGCTGATGGAGACCATGCAACGACAGAAGCAAACAGAAGAAACTGTCAACTACAGAAGACTTGAAGCCCCCGATGATACAAAGACGCATCTCTGGGACCAGATCTTTGCACTGGTTTCTCGCAACGAGCAGTTCAAGTTGTCGCTAGAGTTCACAAAAGAGGCCTCGTCAGTCCTCGGCACTTGGTGCGCGGACCGTTATTGGGAGCTTTCCATGACAGATCTCGAGACTGAACGGCTCGCAGCCAGGACAAGTCGGGAATTTCTTGGAGACATCGCAGTGACAAGGGCAGATCAAGCAACAGAGGCCGTCCGACGTGTCCAGGCAATTGTCCGAGCTCACACATTTGGTGCAGTCAACCCAAATGCTGAAGGTCTCTCGGCCAAGGTCAGAAGTCTCCACGAGATCTTGGTGCACGCTTTCACGATTGATGGCACCAAACGTTGCATTGTTTTTGTCGAGAAGCGATACACAGCCCGATTACTTGCGGATCTCTATAACCAGCCTTCCATGAGGATCCCAGGAATGAACGCTGCATACATGGTAAGTGATAGCCTTTCCCATTTGACTTTGCTAACGATTTTAGGTCGGCTGTCAATCCATCAGTTCGAGCTTCGGCACCATGTCGTTTCGAGACCAAGTCCTAGCACTCCACGAATTCAAGCACGGCAATACCAACTGCCTTTTCACGACACCGGTTGCAGAAGAGGGCATCGATGTTCCAGATTGCGATCTTGTTATTCGCTTTGACCTCTACAACTCCGTCATACAGTATCTGCAATCAAAAGGACGCGCCCGACAAGCACGCTCTCGATACATCACGATGATGGAGGAGGGCAACTTGACACATATTCGAAGTGCGAAACAAGCATTAAGAGATTCACAAGCCCTGGAGAAGTTTTGTCTTTCTCTTTCCGCTGACCGTAAACTTCATGATGATTTGTTAGACGAGGACACGGAGATGATGGTTGAGCGCATGCAGCATCAAGTGTACGAGATACCCTCGACAGGCGCCCGCCTTACGTTTCCCGCCAGTCTCGAGATTCTGGCCAGATTTGCTTCTCACTTGTCAACTGACAGCTATGCCAAAATTGAATACCAAGTACAGAAGGCAGGCGATCGATATCTGGCCGACGTGGTAATGCCATCCCAGTCTCCGGTCAACTTTATAAAGGGTACGCAGCAGCGCAGCAAATTGATGGCCAAGTGTTCTGCAGCATTCGAAGCCTGCAAGATACTGATCAGAGACAAACATATCGACGGCAATCTCCAGCCGACATTCAAGAAAAAGGTTCACGCTATGCGAAACGCACGACTGGCTGTCAGTTCAAACAAGAAGGCCGACTACGACATGCGATTACGGCCAGAGATTTGGGCTGAGCGGGGGGAGTGGACTGAATGCTCTGCGACTACAATCACCATCAAAGATGGAGGAGCCCTTAGAAAGGTAGTTGTCGGAAAGTCGTTGATACTTCTATCGCGTAAGCCAATCCCGAAACTGCCAGATGTTCCTTTGTTCTTTGGCAATGGACACTCCTCTATCGCTGAATTGACGCCTTTCCAAGAGTCTCTTCAACTCGACCCTGAAGAGGCGGACGGATTGACCAAATTCACCCATCGTGTATTCGCCGATGTGTTCAGCAAAGAATACGATACCACGTCCGACCAGTATCCATACCTCCTCGCACCTTGCGCCGACAGTCCCCAATCAGACACCCGGTCACACATTGACTGGGATGTGGTCAATCTTGTGAGGGAGAACGAGGTGCTCGATTGGGAGAATGCGCCAGAAGACTTCTTCATCAACAAGTTTGTGACTGATCCATATGATGGAGGACGCAAGCTTGTCATCAAAGGTATCGACAAAACGAAGAAGCCATCCGATCCCACACCCGAAGGAGTCCCTGAATCAAGAAGCAGAGCTTATAGGTCTGTGGAACCGACAATCATGCAATACAGTAGCAGTCTGTTTCTTAAATCTCGCCGAAAAGTGAAGTGGCGGGAGGACCAGCCCGTTGTCAAGGCGGAGTTGCTTTCTCTACGACGAAACCTTTTGGATGAGTTTGAGGCTGATGAAAAGATCAACACGGAGTGTTTCATCATTCTGGAACCTCTCAATGTGTCTCCTGTAAGTTAGATCCATGTCTCGAAGCTTGTCTAATTGTCGCAGCTACCCATTGACGTAGTCTCTATGGCCATGGCATTTCCAGCAATAATTCACCGAATGGACTCTGTACTGATTGTCTTGGATGCATGCAATCTTCTTCGCCTTGAGATTCCACCGGAACTAGCACTAGAGGCCATGACCAAAGATAGCGACAACTCTGGGGAACATGACACAGAACAGATCAATTTCCAAACCGGCATGGGCGACAACTACGAACGATTAGAGTTCCTCGGTGACTGTTTTCTCAAGATGGCTACCACGATCTCAATCTACACACTCATGCCTGATGGAAATGAATGCAAATACCACGTTGAGCGAATGCTTCTCATCTGCAACCAGAACCTCTTCAATCATGCGGTTGATCGCAAACTCCAGGAGTTTGTACGATCCAAAGCATTCGACAGACGAACGTGGTACCCTGACCTTCCACTCAAGAAAGGAAAGGCACCGAAAACTTCGATGAAGCATAATCTGGCCGACAAGACGGTTGCCGATGTGTGTGAGGCTCTAATTGGAGCGGCGTATCTCACAAGCAAGGATAGCAACATGGATCTGGCTGTCAAAGCCGTGACGCGAATGACCAAGTCAAAAAACCACAGGATGAAGGCTTTCAAGGATTATTATAAAGCTTACAAGGTTCCTGAGTGGCAGGAGGGTAATGCATCGGCCTCTCAGCGCAGCCTTGTACAAAAGGTGACACAAGCGACAGGATACCGGTTCAAGTCTGCACAACTGGTCCAGAGTGCCTTTAAACATCCTTCATGGCCGTATGAGTCTGTGCCAGATTATCAACGCCTCGAATTTCTGGGCGATTCCCTTCTCGATATGGCCATCGTTGATTATCTCTACCGAAACTTCCCCAGGGCAGACCCTCAGTGGTTGACGGAACACAAGATGGCCATGGTATCGAACCAGTTTCTCGGCTGTCTTTGTGTAAAGCTTGGTCTGCACCCATGCCTACTCTCCAGCACATCGACCCTCCTCAGCCAGATTCGCGATTATGTCGTGGAACTCGAGGTTGCTGAAGAAAATGCTCGTAAGGAAGCAAAGGAAGAGGGAACTCCCATGCGCAAGGATTTCTGGCTCAAGGTAGATTCGCCACCAAAAGTCTACGCCGATGTGATTGAAGCTCTCGTTGGAGCCATGTTTGTCGATTCAAAGTACAAGTTTTCGGTCGTCGAGAATTTCTTCACCAAGTTCATCCAGCCATACTTCCAGGACATGAGACTCTACGATACTTTTGCGAACAAACACCCCGTCACGTTTCTGTCCAAGAAGATGCATCAGGAACTCGGTTGCACAAACTGGCGCATCAGCGCAGAGGCTGTACCGTGTAGTGCGGATCAGGGCATGGCGGCGCTGAAGGATACGGAGATGTGCGCTGTGTTTATGGTGCATCAAAAGGTTATCGCAGACGATACTTCTGAGAGTGGTAGGTATTCTAAGCAGCGTGCTGCATCGAAGGCGCTCAAGATACTTGATTCATTTGGGGAGGATGTTGAGGCAGCGAAGAGGTTTTTGGGGTGTGATTGTCAGCTTGGAGGGGGGGATGTTGAGGTTGATCATGGGACAGCTGTTTGAGCTGAGGTCGGTATTAGAATTGAGGACGTTTCTTAGACACAGAGCGTGTTACAGCGTTAGAAGCGTAGACAAAGATTATATAGCAATTAAAAAAGCGTTGCGTTGCTGGTTTCTGGCCCTTCGAGTGTATGGTTGAGACAGACATGACTGAGCAAGCTTCATTGGCCATAGACATGGTGACATACCTCATATCCAGACTAATAAATAAACAAATCTGTCTCTATGTCAAATGCACCCATTTATCACTGTTTGACTTTCCCAGGTACAATACTAGAAAGTCCCTGTCTATCAGGCATGACATACCCATCTCTCGCCTCAACACTCCCCCAAAGCTGCGGCGAATAATACACAAACGGCAGCTCCTCAAACGCCAACCTCGAATTCCCCTTAATGCACTCCTCAAATCCCATCTCCTTCCGTCCCGCAAGCGCAATTTGTATCTGCTGCACCCAGAACATAGCCTGCGTTAACCCAGTCCACTTCGCAATCTCCAGCGCCGTCGACGAAGCCAGCGAAGCATCACCGCGCTTTGTACTAGTCATAGTCGATTTAGTCTTTTCTGTGAGACGGTTGAAGAGGAATGTTATGAGGCTCGCGTGGCTGGCGACGTTGAGTTCAGACTCGGGTGTGAGCTTTGCTTCGTCAATGAGGATGGATGCTAGGAAGTCTAGATCTTCGGAGGGCGGGAGGTGTGTATTTGTTGAGCGGTTATTTGTAGCGTTTATCATTTGTGAGACGGCGAGGTCTTTTCTTGCTTGTGAGGGGAGGTTGAAGATATTCGGGAGGGGTTTCCTGTCGGGATTGACGAATGCCATTCGAGCGGGGATGCTCTCCCATGTTGACCGGGAGTAGTACTCCTTCCACTCATCACCTTTGATGTCGAAGAGGGATTTAAACGCCTCGTAGGTGTTGAAGTGACTTTCTGATGATTCAACTTCCAAAGAACGGGTGTAAGCGTGGATGATCTGAATCCAGAAATACGCTTGTGTCTCTGAATACGGAGGAACCGAAGCATCCGTCGCTCTCAACCGCATCGTCGAAGACTGCAGTGCTTCAAGAGCCTGTTTAACAACCCCTCCGCGTCTAAGCTTCGACGAAAGCGTCTTTTGAACCACCGAGAACGCAAACCGTGGGAGTCTATCAACATCATGTACAACTTTTTCTTGCACAGGCGTATAAGTGACCTGCTTAATCGTAGGAAGAGGCTGTAAATCCGGTAGACTGTAATTAGCCCTAGCTAGCGGTGATAACAGCAGGTCTTTGGAGTAGTATCTTCTCCAGAGGTTGGAGTTCATGAGATGAGGTGCTGAGAAGACGATGTCGGCGTAGGCTTCTCGCGAGGGGAATATGCCGGGGTGGGAGCGTGCTTGGTACTCTATCGCAGCGACTTGGATTTGGTGAAGCCAGAATATCGTCATTGTTCTGAAGAGTTAGTTATGTGATAAGAAGTGGGTGGGCGACTTACTTGTGCGCTGTGTTGCGAAACCTCTCGGGATTACCCTCGCGTAGACGATTCAAGTGCTTCATGAACTCATCGGCACACTCCAGTAATCCTACTCCTTTGCCGAAACAATCGTGAATGATGAAGAAGCCTGCTCTTAGATGAGTGTAGTGATCCCACGCCTCCAAACTCCCATCTAGAAACGACTCCCAGAACGTGTTTGCATCAACACTCTGAGCATTAGCCGTTCTGATCTTACTGAGAAGCTCCTCTTCATTTGGCCCTTTCTCTCTCATCTCAATCTCGGCTTTTGTATCCTTCACTGCGCTCTTCGGTTTAAGGGTCTTTCGTATCTCATCCATGACATTATGAACCTGACAGCCTCCAAGGGCACTTAGACCAGGAGTATCCAAGATCTTTATATCGAGTTTATCAGCATACGGTTTGATCTCAACTTCAATCTTGTCTCTTAAGTCTTTTACGATTTTGGGTCGTTCTTCTTCTGAGAGGAGATCTTGTTTGTTGAAAATGATAAACATGTGCTTTGCTTCGTATTCAACCATCATGTTCAATCCCATGCGGAGATACTCAAGTGAAAACTCAACGCGCTCGGGTTCTGTGTCGGTGCAGCTTTGAATAAAGATTAGAAAGCGATCTTGGGTCATGTAGTGTCGTATAAGAGGACGAATAGCATCACAGCCTAGACTGTTAGTAAAGAACGTAGTTACAGAGGGTAATTTACCTCCAACGTCCCAGAGTGTGACTTTCTCTCCATCGGGATAGTCTATCGTCTCGACATTGAAGCCAATTGTCGGAAGGGCCTGTACAGCTTCTTTAAGCTTGAGTCTGTAGAGCAATGTTGTTTTGCCGGCTGTGTCATTGCCTAGAACAAGGCCGACATGTTCGCGGCCTCCGCCCAAGAGCCAACGCGCGATACCTGAGGTGTCAGCTTGAGACGATCAATTTTTGTAGGAAATCTCACGCATGATGTTGATGATTGAAGTGAATTGAATTGACTAGAAACAGAATGAATTTGCTGTTTTATACGGTGTTAAAAGTCGCTGCCTTGAAGTGGGGAGCTGAGATTAGACGTGGCTTCAAGAATCTGCCTTGTTCTTCAGCTCCTCAAAATAACTAGCTACGCTAAGTGTCCTTCAACAACGATACAATTCGCTAGTCTCCGTGAGAAGAATGAATTATCATGCAATCTAGTCCAAACTCCTGGGTATCAATCCTAATCCATAGACCCAGCAAGCGCAACAGCACTAAACCTCAGATCCCCACCCTCCCTCTCCAAAAACTTCAGCGCACCCAGCGCCAAACCCTTTGGACTCAGCACATCCTCGCTATCCTCCAACTCGCCCCGTCGAATAGGTCCTTTTCGCCGTCCGTCGAGTTCCCACAGTCCGCCGTCTGTGCCCTTGGCGAAGCATACGTAGTGAAGCTCCACTGCGTCTTCTGCTGCGGGCGCGGGCGTGTCGCCTTGTGTGGCGGCTTCTTTGTGCGCTGTTGCAAGATCAGGTGTTGTCTCGAGGACTTTTGCGCGGCCGTGGGGATCGAGAGGGATACTCTTCTTGATCAACACATCAAGCGTAGAATCCTCCTCTCCCAAATATTAGCTCCCATCCATCCCCCTAAGTGTAAAACGCACCGATGAAATTTTTAGCATTTCCGTTGCAAACAGCGTGTAGTAGACCCATGAGCCCACAGGCATTCCTAATTGTCTGCGGCCACCAGAGCACCGGCTCCGTATCCCCCTTGCCCTTGTACTCATCGGCCAGACTATCCTCGGCCATGCGGTGGCTCTCGTACACGGCGCTCACGGGGAACACGAGGAGGAGAGCGAGCGCGGGGCGGGGTATGAAGGCGAGGAGGTCAGGGTCGGTGAGAGAGTAGACGTCGTGCATTGCGAGGGCGTTTGAGACGCCGAGTTTGTGGATGAGGGTTGTCATGAGCTCGGGGTTTGCTTCGAGGGGGATGAAGGCCGGGCGGGAGTCGGAGGGGTTGGGGTCTGTTGTTGAAGACATTTTGGCGGCTTCTGATAAGAAATGTGAGGTTGTGATGGTGTTGAGAGTGTTGGTGATTGTTAAAGCTGGTGATGATGGAGGAAGAAATGCCCCACGTTGAGTTGGCGGGGTGGTTTACTGATGACGTCGCCTGAACAATCACTACCACCTACCTAAGGTAGCCTTACAGCCTGGATCCTCGGCATACAAACATCACAGCTGCACCTGCAGCCATCATGCTATCGTTTGAGTTGTGCATGAAGCCCCATAGAAACAGTTTCAGGATTTACAAAAGAAGCAATTCTATTGAAACACCCTTCAGCTATAATGTCAGGCATTATAGAACGTCCTAGAAGAGCAGATCGAGTTTACTGTACAGTTGTAGGGTAACCATCACCAGACCGAGTTTGTCTCTCACTCATTTAAAGACATTTTAGTCCCTCCAATCCCATTAGAGACACAGACAATCATCAGCCTTGACTGCAGATCCCATTCTCCTACTATTTTCCTAGTCCCTTGATCAGCGCTGCCATATTTAGTCTGCTGCTAGTTTGATTGTGTCACCTCAACGCGAGAAACAAATCCGAAACGATCTATAGTTACATGGGTCGCTGCAAGTAAAAAAAGCAAAGTGATATGTAACCCTTCTGATATAGCAATCCAGGCTTATAGAAACATAATTGAAACGATATAAACGTCAATGACACCATGACATCAACTGGTGATTTACTGGTACATCTGTCACATCTTTTGCTCGTTGATAAAGGGTTTGTCCCGTGTGCACAAAGATAAAAGATAAAAGATCACAAATTGGCCCCGACGCGCGGAACCGGACTCACACTAAGTGTACTAACAAGTCAATGATTAAGATCTTCTCGTACAATGTGACCCTCACTCACCACGAACAACCCGTCAATTTCTCCGTCCGTATCCGTACGACAAGGACATCTCACAAAAGTGACAGTTACTCAAACACAAAGGTAGCAATTTAATACAAACAGGTGACCAACGCATATACACAGGGAACACGGCAATTTAATAGACGAGGCAATCATCAAACTCAAAGGTCAGCAGCGGCCCGTCCCCCGTTAACCCGTGGGAGTATCGATGCAACGTGGACAAGGCTATTGTGATGTTGGACCCAATGACTCGGATGCCGACATTTTGTCTCGGACAATGCGATACTACAGCGTAATTATGCGCGTTAGGATATGGGAGTTCGCCTATACGTCTCCTTGCATCGTTTGGACAAGGCATGACTCGATTGGTGTTCGCGTAGAACTTCAGGCTGTGTATCAGGTAGACTAAAGCACACAGCTTCTCGGTCTATCACTGCTTGATTTGGAGCCGTTTTGATGGCGTCAGTCGGTTAAACCCCAGATGGCAGTTGACCAAGCCCTCTTTTGAGAAGGATTCATCAAGTTTGCATCTCATTTGTTGGTGATATTTTCCGTGACACTTGGTGAAGCCCCTGAGTAGGAAGAATAGTGGTCCCTGCGTCCGTCCATATCGGTCCAGGCTTGTCCAGGGATGGATGGATACAGAGTTCGGCTCAGGTTCAGGGGTGATGCAAGTCAGACGCCCCCTGACCTGGACCTGAACTGAGTGATTGATCCTGGGGGGTAATCGGCCACTCTCCCGTCGACGATCTCTTCTGCAAACAAGTCAAGATGTCTCAGCCTGCAGATGGAATGTCTGACTTGGTGTCGAGACATTCTTCACGTCAAGGTATTCTCTTCATTCATGACCGAGACACAACATCCCCATCCCATCCCATCTCCTCTCTAGCCTATCCCCTCCCCTCACTCTTCATCCCCCTCAGATTCCATCGTGGCCTGTCACTCTCCGCTAGCACCCTCCACTCCAAACATGGTTGCATGGATCCCTTCCTCTCGTTCGTTGGCGTCATCCACCCCTGCCACCCTCCAGAACCAAAACCAAGCATCTTGTCTCTTTTGGGCCAAGGATGATATGTAACTTGACCTTTTCCTTCCAAAGAAGCTTCTCAAACCAAACCAAACAGCGAGGAAATAAAACGAAAAGACCTCCCACCACATCCTCCTAAACTTTAAAGCCACAAGGACACAAACAGGTTCTGATTCAACGGGGCTTGCATTAGTCTCACGTTTTCCCTTGGGCCATTTTGATACGGTACATTCATTCATCGCTTATAAGCGCCTGGTTTTCCTTTTTCTTTCGGCGCCTCGATTGCGCGTACCCTTTTTCATTTCAGATCGGAATGCCAACATCTCATCTTTAAAAAAGCGCTGAGGTGTCCCCTTTCACCTGGGGTCTCTCTAAATATCGCGAATTTCTTCTCTTTGATGCCGACCTGCCGCATGGCAGGCTAAGGCGATCATCATGGGCTTCTTTAGCAATATCTTTGCGCGAAAGAGTCAAAACAGGGCTTCGCTCAAGGGTCAAGCGTACAATTCGACTGTAGCTTCGATTCCGCCAATTCAAGGTAAACACCACAATTGACTGCTGGATTCTTTTTCTAACTTTGCCAGGAACATACCCAGTCGCTGGAAATGGACCAAACGTATTGGATCAGCTGCAGCGAGCAGCCAGAAAACGCAGCCAAGCCCAATTATCGACGGTATCACAAGATCCAGCCGCGCCACCTCCCATGGTGCCCCGATTCAGAGGCCCATCTCC
>JAAOAR010001261.1:0-10146 GCA_013395995.1 Fusarium pseudoanthophilum
GCCCAAGTGTGCAGCTCGTATGGACTGCGCTACGAGATGAGAGTTGAGTTGAGCGACGGTGGATTTGGTGACAAGCCTACAAGGGCCGTAGGACAGAATTGGCCTGGTCCCGACAACTTGGGTTCTGTAGGTCCCGGCCCCTCGGTTCGTCGTTCGTTATCAGGTTGTACGGTACATACAAATGGAAATTCCCATATATCTGCGACGAACTCCTTGCGGCCCGCATCTGCCGGATCCTGGATCCTTTCGTTTATCGTCAATCACTCATTCTTGCTTTTCCCAGTGTGATCCCTTTTCCTGTTTCTTTTCCTCTTTATTCCCATATGATAAGAAGTGAAGCAGGATAGAGCCTGGCTTCACCTCATCGATAGCCATGTCTGTTCCCAACAGAGGCCCTGAGCTTCAGGCTGTATGCTATACTCTTGCCGTTTCCTCGGTGATAGCAGTCGCACTACGTATCTATGTTCGCGTGCGATTGGTCAAAAACTTTGGATTGGATGACTGGTTCATGTGTAGTGCTCTTGTAAGTCGCTCGCTCACCTCAACGACACCTCAACATCAAATCATGACGCGCAGCAATTGATCAGACTATGGATACTCCATGTTGTTCGACATGATACATAACTATGTACAATGCAATGCCAACATTTACTGACTACATTGCTGCATAGATCACATTTCTCCTATTCGTCATGTCGGCCCTCCTCGGTGTGAAGCACGGCACAGGTCGACACAGAGACGACCTCGACCCTCATGACTTTCAGCAAGCAATGAAGTGGTGGTGGTGGTGCTACTTATGGTTAGTGATATCCAACTGGGCCTTGTTTACCAAGCTGACCGTCCCTATAGGTACTGCCTCACGATGATATCTTCAAAGATCTCAATTGGCTACCTACTCCTTCGAATCACGACACGAAAACTCGACGTATGGATCCTCTATGGCGTCATGGCCATTACTGTCTGCACCGGAGTCGTCTTCTTCTTCGTCACTCTTTTCCAATGCTCCCCGATCTCGTACTTCTGGAACCAAGATCAACCTGGAAAATGCGTCAAGCCTGAGGTCATCATGGCCCTCACTTATCTATACAGTGTGTTCAGTGTTATATCCGACTTCACTTGTGCTATCCTACCGATGTTCTTGGTGTTCAAGCTCAACATGGGAAGGAAGACGAAGCTGGCTCTGATTCCTATCATGGCTATGGCCTGCGTGTTGGTATACCCTGATTTATTACAAGAGACATGAGCTCACACTTTACAGGGCAAGCGCAGCTGTCGTCGTTCGATTCCCTTTCGTCAAAGACTTCAAGAACCCAGACTTCTTATGTAAGTCGCAACTCCAACTCCAAACATGATGATTCATGAGTCTCAACTGACAAACCCAAACAGGGGCAACAATCGACATCGCGATCTGGTCGACAACAGAACAAGGTCTAGCCGTCACGGCCGGGTCTTTGGCAACGCTGCGGCCTTTGCTTCGATTACTCGGCCGCAAGCTTGGCATAACGACATCGGGACGGTCTGAGTTGCGGGACACTGATCAGCCAATGGGCTCTGGGGGGTTCAGGCCTACAAAGGGCACCAACGGCAGCGGCAATAAGCATCGCGATCTTTTTAGCCTCGCCACATTCGCAAGGGAGGACGACCTGGACGGCAACGGGCGAGACGGCCAGGCAGCTTACGCTGGGGAGCACCATTTCCAAAGCAGATCGTCTGCTGAGAAGGGGGTCTCGGCGTGGAGGTCGAGGGACAATGAGAGCGAGGAGGAGTTGACGGGGCAGCTTGGGAGTGACAATTCGCGGATCGTCAAGGTGACAACCTTTGAGGTTCGGGAGAACAGGATTTGAAAATCGTACCAGCAACAGGAACACTAATGACGGCCTTGATATTTATAACGAATAATAATACTACTTGCTTATAATTTAGAGAAAATATGTTGCCGTAAAATGAGGATGAAGGTAGGTTATTTAAGTATTTGGGCTGACCTCCGTGCCTTATTATTACCTCCAGTACTCACGACTTAATGTACAATAGTGCCAGTGACGTCAAGTCAATCAGATTCGGGTAGCTAAGCAAAAAGCTACAGTGCAGCTCCAGCTTAACTACCTTAGGTACTTGGTAGGTAAGGTATAGTACCTACTGTACAGGATACATCTGTTGCTCATAGGCTATCCCAAGATGAAGGCGACAATGCATCAATCATAAGCTCCTTTGTGCAAATAAGCGCACGGCAACGTTTCACCGCCATATTTCGGCCTGCGACTGAGCCCAGAATCTTGTTTTTTCCCAGACACCAAGCCAAATCGTCATGTATCATGGCAGCCCAGGCCAAGTTGCAAGTCTCGGCCCCCAATGGAGAGAAGAAGAAAAACACGACAAGTACAGTACAGATCGGACGCTGCAGCTGCAGAGCGCTTAAATCCGTGTCGGAGCGCTTCATAACACCATATACAGTTAGTCACGCTTCGCTTATCTGCACCCACAAATGTGAGAGGTCTACCGTCTCACTTATACGACGGGTTCAAAGCCTGGTCGAGCTGATTGATCTAAGTGTAATTATTGGATGCAAGTTGGGGTCCAGAAATGCTGTCTCTTTTCTCGACAATTGGCTCAAGGCCAGGAATGAGTAATAATTTATTTGTACCCCTTGGAGATATCAAACTGGATTTCCTTGTTCAAGAGATGAACCTATTTAACCAAGACTGAAATATTCCCTTTGTTTTTTTTAATGAGCCAATTCAAAGCAAAATCCCAGGTAATGGTTGGTACAGTTCAACCCTCACTTCTTGACTGTATGGCTACGAAGATTATATCTGCAGCTTGGAGCCTTTGGCTTGTTGACCCTGTTGCCTTTCACCTGCTTCCCCTTCACCTGCTTCCTCATTGCCACGCTTTTCTTGCCCCCTCGGCCTTTTGCTGTACTTGCCACCCGCTTCTTGACAGTATTGACAACCGGAGTATGTTTGGCAAAGTCAAGCGGGTCATGTCGGGGAGCTTGTGTCATGCGAATCTCCTCTTCCCATACGTTCAGAATGGGTAAGTATGGACGCTGCTCCTCATCCGGGGGATGTCTAAGGCGAGGTCTGAGTTCCTTCTGGTCGTCGGGGATACGGTAGGCTGTGGTCCAGCAAGTCCTCACCAGGCCCTTGGTTCTTGGCTTGACCTGCAGGAACAACTTCAAGTCCTCTCGCCAAGGTTTAATGACCTCAGTCTGAAAGCAATACAAATCCCAAGCGGCCAAGCTCTGGAACGTCCAGCGTGGCTGCCAGAACTCTCCCGAGCCCAACGGATCTGGGTCTGGGCCAAACGGATGGGGGACAGTGGATGCAAGGCTCAAATCCACCAGCGTGCCGTTGACATACTGGCACTCAGCTAGGTCCCTGACAACTATCCCGTGTTTGTGGAGGTCGTGGAGCCCCTCGAGCATGCGAGGGAAATGGCGGGCTTGGGCCACCCTTTGATATAAATCATGGTAACGCGGGTCATCGTATTCCACCCCATCCACCCAGTCTTTGACGATGCCCATGACAGGGCCATCGTCCATTGCGAGGAACCATTCCAGATTTTGATAGGGAAGAATCATCTCAGACCTTGCAGCCTGTAGCTTCTGGTCAATGGTGTCGTTGAGGTCCATGGTGATATAGCCATGGACTTTGACTGCGAGATCCTCGCGACCGACTTCTTTCAGTCTGCCAAAAGCCCGGCACTCGTTTTCGAAAGGTGTGAAATGACCGTAGAATCCGTCACAGCATACATATACGCTTCGTTCATCCTCACCATAGCTGTACGCTGATGTGTATGGAGGATTGGCAAAGGGCTCCTCCCAAACGAACTACAATACTGTTAGCATCTCGTGCCAAGTTATGCGTGGTACCCTAGTAGTCGAGACCACTGCAATTGCCTTGACTTACGAATTTGATACAGTAGATCTTGTCTCCGATTCTTGTCTTGATAACCTTACTATGCGCATTGCTGTCCTCTAGGATCTTGAGAAATTCCACGTCATCCGCCTCAAGGTTATGCTGGAAGGGCTCGAGCTTCGGGCCTTCGCAATCAGGTAAAGGCTTGAGAGGAGTCGGAGGAGCCTGAGGAGCCTGAGGAGGCATGGTTAACCACTTGGTAATTCTGGTGGTCCTTGGAAGTTGGGTAGGGGTAGGGGGTGAAACAGTATTAGTAGGGCTGTGCGACGAGATTTTAATTGACCCGAGAGAAGTTGAAAATTTGAAGCTCCAGAAAGGAAGAGGAGTGCAAAATATATAAAAGCTTTTGGTGTAGAAAATCAAAAAGGCAAAGAGGCGGGTGAGCTGTGACAAAAGAAGGCTGTCAAAGAACAAAAAGTTCAAAGGAAAAGAAACTGAAAGAAAGAGAGTCGCACAAAGAAAGGTTGTGCTAGCATGGCCCAAGTAAGGTCAGTAAGCAGAGATAGACGACTTGTGAAATCGAAATTGCAAACAAAGAGCCAGTTCTGACATCAAACTCATTATTCAAAGGCGGCTGCTTCAGCCGCAGTCACTGTGGGAATAGGACGTCAGTACCATCTGCTTGTTGGGTGCCAAGCAAGCACATCGGAAGACTTGCCACTTGTTGCAAATGGTCAAACTAAGACGCCACAGCAATAGTTCTTTCAGTTTGGAAGAGTGATATTGCAAACGGCTGTGCTTCCGGGGTGCCACCACGTCCCGTGACCTTGTCACACAGAGGCATGGAATGACACTTGAATGCTGTTTGCTTGGCTGTACGCACCCTCCAAAGTCATAGCTACTAGGAAACAAAGCTATTGCTACAAGGCAAACCAGAATATGTGGCATGTTGAGCAAGCGGGTATATGCCTTTTGCTTGCTGTTGTTAGTCATGTGAAAGCTCAAGACCATTCTTCTCTCTCAAGTCTAGGAAGAAGAGAAGACAAGGCGTGTTTCCACTGCATAGACACCGAAATTATGGAACTGCTTAGGTACCTATCTATGAGTGAGATGCAGCCAAGTGACAAATGTCAATTAATAGCAAAGGAAAGCTGTTTGCAACAATCCAACATATCCAACGTATCATAAACGACGGTGTTAATGAGTAGGCTACCACTCCAGGTAGTTTGAGTTCTGTGTCATAGTTTGGGCTGAACTTCAGCCTCTCTATTATTCTACAAATATGCCTGGCAAATCGGCACAGAGCGTTGTTTGACATGCTGGTTTTCCACATTCAAACAAGTGACGTGTATTGATCTTGGGAATTTACGTTAGATGATGAAGTGAATAAGACTATAAAATATTTCAATAAGTATTTAAGAAACTCTTGTCCTTTCTGCTCGACCGTTGAAGTCTCTTTCTGCATCTCCTCAACATACCAAGATCAGATACACATAACAACCACCTGAGCCCTTTTACAGCGACGTCTTCCCCCTTCTCAGTAGAGCCCAGATCAATAGGCACTTAAAACAGAGTGATTCACTCCCACAGATCAGAAAATGGATGGGCCATCCCTCCATGCGCTGCTCTCAATGGAGAATCCGATTTTCAAAGTCGCACATGGGGCATCAAAGCGCCACGACACCATAGGTCATTCCCTCGAAGCAAGCAACATCACACGGTGGGTTGATTTCAACCTCCAGAATATCGTTAGTGCCTATGGCCATATTCTTTCCCGACGCGCCTCAGGCTTGCAGATAGTGAACCTAGAGAATGCTGAAGCCGAGGAAGAAGTCCGTAATGTGACTGAGCTGAAGAAGGCTGCCTATCACTGGCTGGATTCGATTTGTGTGCCCCTGATCTGTGAAGGCGCTGGTATTCTCCAAGGGAGTCTGAGCTGCCCGGACACAGTCCACAGTGGACAGGACGCTCCGCTCATCCCCAGGAAGGGAAGCAAGCCCAACTGGTCATTCTATACTTGTCAACATCACCGCATATATCTTGTCACTGGCACTTTTCGCCTCTCGAAGGCGTGGAGCTCGGAAAAACTCGAACACCAAACACCCCGATGCAATGAGCCCATCGAGCAACTTGCAAGACATGCAGAAGAGGCAAAGGCACGATATGGCTTTGTACTGAGCGAAAAGGAGGTGGTAGTTGTGTGCTTTTACACCACGAAACAAGGAAAGCCTGCGGGCAAATGGCAAACGATTTCGACAAGTGCAAGTGGCCAGGCGACATTGACAGTAAACTTGGCTATATGGGCTCTCACTATGATGAGCTTAAACGAACAGCATCGCAGCATTGTGCAGGAGGACTGTACAGTACCGCTGAATGCCTGGTTGGCGCAACCCGGTCACTATCGAAACCATCTTTCGGGACGAGTTCTGTCCTACCTTCCAACTGGAGGCATCATCCGAGACCAGTAGGCCCAGGATGATTTGGGTAATGAGAAGAGCTACTGAGTCCGGATTAGAGTGGGCAAGCTTTTCATCTCTCCTTTTTCATGTTGGGTATTTCTTCTGTTTGGGACAACATGGAGTAAATAACAGGGCGGCGGATCGTGTAAGACGGCCAGCAAAACTGTCGCAGAAGGGATGGGGGGTTTCGGTCTAATCTGACATTAGCTAGTCTCCCAATCTATGACACTTGTTTGCTTTTTATGAAATACCTTGCCCATACATCTCAAACCCATGTCCATTAAGTAAGAACACAGACTTCAAGCACACACACCTGCGCAAATGGTTCAGTATATCTACCGGCATTTGGTAACCCCACGAAGCCCTAACTGTAGGCAACCGCGCAGAGTATACAGCGGAGTTGAAGTCTTGAGACCAGACGGGACGATCTGGCCTGTCTTGTAAATTGTGGTACACAAGCATGATCATCAAATCTGCGACTCAGGATGAGTGGTCATCTGATATACTTAAATTTCAGCTGCGATCCATTAATAAACAAGCCTCGTTTGAGGCCCGGTTAGCTCAATCGGTAGAGCGTGAGACTCTTAAATGAGTACACCATCTCAAGGTTGCGGGTTCGACCCCCGCATCGGGCTGTTCCTATACAAATGATACGATTGATCTCTTTTTTGGTCAGTTTTGGTTCAGCTGTGGGGAAACCAGAGTGGGATATATACGGAGTATAGATTATCGCTTTATTTTGTAGGTAGGCATGTCGTGTCACCTAATGGTGTGCGGTCCTTCATCCACTGGGACGCCTTGAAAGTTCATCCATTCATACGGTCATTCATGAAAGTTATTATCAGATGCTGCTGTCACCAGTCGTCGCATCCTCCACTGCCAGGCCAAATACATCTGCTCACTGTATTGAGTCATCTTGGCCCAAACTCTAATCCCTCACATAATAAACAGAAGGTCGGTGTCTAGATGCTCATGTCAGCAATTTATTCAAGGGGGGCCTCAGAAAAAATACAGGCTTACCGATCGGATGGCTACTCGACAGTTGTGGCTTCTGGGTATACTTCGTCTCCAGAATGTCGCGAACACTGTTGAGCAATTCGACGTAGCTCTGCTTAGGGTTTGCTTTGATTGCTGAAATGAATGCCCACGACATGGCGCCTGTCGCCTGAGCATTAATCGTGGCGTCGGCTCTGCAAAGACGTTAGTAATACCTCATGAAATAAGTCAATTCACTCACGATGTCTGGTCATCCTTGCTTCCTGACCACATGATAACATCGGCAGGCGATGTTCGCGTGTCCTTGGTCTTCTCGTACGCATCGTCACCTCGGAAGGCGGTCTTCGCCAAGCCGAAAACAGAGCCAGCGGCGCCCGCAAGATCTCCACTAGAGTATGCTCTAAAGGCGTCGAAGAGGCCTGATGCAGCTTCCTTGGCTAGGTTGGGTTCTTTGAGAACACCCTTTGTTGAGTAGACGTATGGGAGATCCATGACCGTGGCTGAATGGCACGAGTCAAAAATGGCAGTGAGACGGACACCCTGCACCAGGGGCTTCACGACACGGAAATGAATCTCATCATCGATGATGGGACCAGCTTCGGTGTGGTCAACGGGGTAAATGCACTCGTCGTATCCGTCATCTTCATCACCATCCAAGTCTTCGACCTGACCACCATGACCTTGAAGGGAATGTTAGACAGTTTGTTTCAAATGAAGGCAATAGACTCACCAGAGTAATGGAGGAACAGGGCATCGTTGGGCTGAGCGTTTGACACAAGCCAGCCCATGGCGCGAATCATGTTTTCGCGGGTAGGAATCATGGCTGGGTTGGATTGATCATCAGTCAGAATGACCATGTCCTCTCTCTTGTAGCCATATCGCTCAACAAGGAAGGCCGATACGTTGTGGACATCGTTGATACAACCTCGAAGCTCTCCCTCCTGATTGAAGTAGTTGATGCCAATCAGAAGAGCCTTGCGACGACCGGTACAGTTGGAATATTGGAAAGTATAGCCCTCAGGGGCTCCGTGACCGAACTGTTGGGGCGTAGATGGAGGAGGTGGCCCGGCTCGAGCGTGCTCAGCATAGTGGTGCTGGCCTTGTGGGAGACGATAGCCGTATGCGTCGAGGCCGGGAGGAGGAGGGTATGACGGAGGAGGATATCTCTGGCCTCCAGAATAACCGCCGTATTCTTGCTGGGGAGGAGGAGGTCCAGGAGGAGGAGCGTATCCGTAACCGCCGCCGCCTCCTCCATGATATCCTTGGCCTGGGTAGTAGGACATGTTGATCTGGTGTGTGGGAGGTGAACTGATGCTCCGGGGCCTGCAACAGTTGACGTGGAGAATTGAGAAAAACGAGGATGCAAGAGGGAGCCCGAGAGGTTCGAGTTTTAGCCGCAGAGAAGGAACAAGCACGTAGGTCAGCAATCAGAGTGCAGCCTCACTTCAGTCTCGCAATGGAATTGAGCTCGCAGCTGTAGTTGAGCCGGGCTGCATTTGGAGGACGGGCGCTAATTGCAAGGCGGGGCAAAGGGATGGAGGGGCAGAACCTAGTCCGGGAGAGGCGGGCCTCTACTGATTCACCAGCCCTGAACTCTCCTGAGCTCCCCTGAAAAACCCCCTGGAAGTGACGGGAATGAACGCTCTGGAGGCCGCTGGAAAGAAACCTCCCTCATGACACCAACGGATGGAACGCCAAGGGACCTGGATGGCCTTGGCGCTGCAAGAGCCCCTCCCCCTCACCGCAGCATCAGACGTGGATGTGTCGAGGACGAGCCAGTGAATCATTCATGGATGTCACAAGGAAATAAGATTGTGAGACGACATGAAACCCCTCATGATTTCGGGGACAAGAGAAGATCCATCACCAGCCACCGGGTGTTATTGCCTGGATGATAAACATCACGGGCGGCCTCTGGCCTGTTGTGACGGTGACGCAGTATTGTATTGCCGTTGGGTGAATGAATGAGTGTTTGCTTATTGTTTGATAACCGCTGTCTCATAGGGACGCAGGCAGCATTGGATATCACGACTGCTTGCAGCTTTGCTCCGCCACACTGGTGTTGCAATAACGTACCCCATATTCCTTCATACCAAATACACTTTTGCTGCTCCAATTAACCGATGGGGATGTGCGGACGTTGTAGTTTGCAGAGCAAGTCGAAGGGGACAACCCCCTAAGGTACTAAGGTAGTTAGGCTATTGGGCTCCGTGTTATGTGAAATCGAGACGATTATCCGTGCCCGTCAAGCCAGACGAGGAATAAGCTGGATACCTACCTTACTGCTTCAGTTGACTCCACGCCACTATCAATCACGTGGGGGCATTCCTCCGTGCCTTTGATGTCGCAATTGAACAATGTCAGCATAGAGCTTGTTATAGATCTTTTCGTTTGACAGCCTTAAACTTCATGCCTCAGCTTATCCGATACGTTGACAAAACAATGCTTGTTAAAGCCAAACGTAAACGAAGCTTTCTGTCGTAAAAAAACAGGTACCAAAGCTTAGAGCTGGTGACATTTGGCACCAGAGCGTTGCCCCGCCGGAACGGCCCGCAGGGGTCACTAGAGGTCCACTGATTGGCCACGTCGTAGCCCTGTCACTGGCTGGTCCCCGAGCTTGAGGTTGGGTGTTGAATGGAGGGGTAAACGGGCTTTAAACGGGCCTGTGCGGCGGCTCTGAGTACTGAGGTGCCCCGATCCATTGCTTGCGCCTGTCCCTTTCACGCGGTGCGATAGCATCATATCCGTGTCTCCCCCGTACCTGGATCACTCTTTAACTGCAAGAGTGTCACTTTCACACAGTGTTCCATATCTACCTAAGGTACCTACCTACC
>JAAOAR010001278.1:0-17525 GCA_013395995.1 Fusarium pseudoanthophilum
TTATAGCTAATAGCTTATATCATATGCCTTATATATAAGAATCACTCGCTAGCATAATCGCCAGCTTCTTCAGGCAGAAGAGTTCTAGGAGCCCAGACGAGGAAGCAAGAATCCTGAGAAAGCTTAGTCCCAAGTTCGTACTAAACTTTTACTTCTGCTTTCAGTAAATCTGACAAATCCTAGTGAATGCTTTCAAAGCGCTCAGCACTTACTTAGAATTTACATCGGATGTGCTCTATCCTGCCGCTACGTTATACCAGAAGCACTTTTGGCCTTGGATACAGACACATTCAAGCATACAATTGAGACTGCATTTGCCCATGCCATTCTACAACATCCGGCTTTGACTGTCGGTCGGATTGATGATGACACCAAAACACCGCTTTGGATCCGCCTAGATCGCATCGACTTTAACAACCATATAACATGGTCTGAGCCGTCTGAAGACACCGAGAATTCTCTTAGTAATGTTCTAGAGTGGCAGGTCAACAACCCATATCTCAACCTCGAGAGACAGCCTTGCTGGAGGGCGGTGATACTTAAATCCCTCGGAGCCAAGTTTATGGATGTCGTCTTTGCATGGGATCATTCGGCAGGTGATGGAAAGAGTGGCAAGATACTTCACGATACTTTTCTTGCCTGCCTTAATACGCCGGAATCCAACAGCATCACGCTCAACAACCGATCTTTTGACGTTCCTGTTACTCCCCACACGCCTCCGATGGATCAATTAATCGATCTTCCTATCTCACCAGGATACATCATATCAGAACTCAGCCGAGAGTTTATTCCGGGATTATCAACGAAACCACACGCAGCGACTTGGGCGCCAATTTTCGCTGAGCCAGCAAAGACCCGACTTTCATGGATGCGCGTGACGAAAGAAGTTTTCCCGTCAGTATTGGACGCTTGTCGAATGCATGAGACAACCTTGACTGCACTTTTAAACACACTCCTCATGGTATCAATAGCGACGAGACTCTCCGAGGACAAGGCTCGAGCATTCTCATGCGGAACACCAATTTGTTTCAGGCAATTCCAAGATGGAAAATCCGAAATCGATTGTAACAAGACGGTCATGAACTGTTATGCCTACTGGCCCTTTATCTTTGAGAAGGGCTCTGTTGCAAAGATCCGCCAGCAGTTTAGCGATGTCAAAGCAAACCCCGATTTAAATTCCAATCTCGAGGATGCCGTTTGGGACGTTGCTAAAACTATAAGAGAAGGATTGCTGTCAAAGTTGAGGCAGGGTACCAAGAATGATACAGTGGGCTTGGCCAAGTTTATCGGTGATTGGCCGTCATACTTCAAAGGTCTTAGTAAGACGCGCGAGCATGCCTTTGAAGTCAGTAACCTTGGCGTCATCCAAGGCAAAAGTGATGGAAAGGATAGATGGAGTATCGATGGTGCCAGGTTCACTCAGAGTTCGCCTTCTTTCGGAGCAGCATTGACTCTTAATGTTATCTCTACCAAAGGTGGAGAATTGGTCATAAGTAATGCTTGGCAAGATGGAACGGTTGATGATGAGTTTGCTCGGGGCGTTTCTTCCGATATTGAGATGTGGTTGAATCGGCTGGGAAACACAGGGTGCTTTAAGTTTGCATGAGGTAGTCTTCTGCTAGGTCACCGAATACGGAGAACAACAAGTCTATAAATGACTACTGCCGCTTTCACTTGCAAGAAACAATTCAAGAGTCCGAAACGGTTATTATCATATTCACTTCCCTTAACTCCTTCGTGCATTGCATCTATGAGGCCTGGAACTCTTCTACTCCCTCGAACCCTTCCCATTAACAAAGCCACACATATCTCTACTACCGACCTCTCATGTTCAGCCCTAGAAATCTACGAGTTTATCTGCAACTTCGGAAACTGGTCGAAGCTGAGAATGCGGCACTGCGCTACTACCAGGAGTCCCGTAGTCCCGGACTCATGCACGATAATGCAGAACGCACGTCCTAACAATCTTTTGCCTTAGGCATGGTATTGAACCGTGCATCATTAAATAAAGTCTAATTATATCCATAACAAGGAGTTTTGGCTCCTCGCTTGTCATACACGGTACGTTTCCTCCAACGCCTAAATCTAATATCCGAAACACTATACTTTGAAAGTCTTACTGACTGCACTTTGTCCGCTCGCACTGCGAGTATCATCTGGACTTAGTCGCTCATGGGAAACGCGAATGTGAGTTACCAGCTCGATCTCATCATCCCTCACGCCCCATTTAGCGTACTGCGATGCAGGAGTCTCTGCATTCTGGCCTCTTCCTGTGATCTTGGTGTGAACGCCATAGCCGCTGGGCTGGTTCGATGAGGAGCGATTTGTAGATGATTTCGATCGCATAATAAATCTTCGAAGACCAGGGAGGCACACGACTATGACGGCGGTGCTCATCTCGGCGAGAGACAAGGTATCTGTATAATAGGTTAGCCGAAGAACATCATACAGCGGGGTTGCGATTGAAAAGACATACTGCCTGACTGGTCACCAATCAATAATAGAGCGGGCTAAGCTAGTAGAGCGCCCCAGGAGGAGAGGGGGCTCGAGCACTCGCCAATAACGTGGCGAACAACGATAAGAGGGATCAAAAGCCCAGTTTCATAATCTTGAGAGCTAAAGATGTCCACTGCTCAGGAAAATTCGGAATCTTACCCGGTGGGATCCGGTGGGATGAGTCTTGAGAATGCAGTTTGCCCACTTCTAAAGAAGGAGGAAATGACTTGCGAACCCACCGAGTATAACCTTAACTCGTGTAGACTTAAGATAAAACACTACAGCGTCCATAATAATAGTGTATTTTCGTGGCAAGATAGCTGCATGGGATTGGTGGGTTAAAAGTTGAACAGCATCCGGACCCCGTAATGAACAACAAAGCGCAATCGACAGTCACGAAAAAGTGTACCTGAGTCGAGACCAAGGTCGTTCGAAGGCGGGTCAACCTAGATTACCTTAACGAGTATAGAGTACGCGGACTTCGCTAATCGCTATTGTCCCGTGTACGCGAGTCATGCCATCTTATCTTTAGTTAGCAGCGTCAGGGACCTACTTAGCTAGGCAATAGCACCGACGAGCTAACGGACGCTACAGGACCAACAGCTTACGATATCTAAAATTCAACATTGTCAGGGGAGAAGAGCCCGCCAGACTAAGGATCGAGATGCGGATGTTTTGCTTTATCTGATCGACAGTGGTCTCCCCGGGCCAACATTCGGGCGGGGAGTTCCGCGTCTCCACCACCAGAAGTTGGGCCAGTGGATCATCA
The DNA here is from genome assembly GCA_013395995.1 of Fusarium pseudoanthophilum. Lineage (NCBI taxonomy): Eukaryota > Fungi > Ascomycota > Sordariomycetes > Hypocreales > Nectriaceae > Fusarium > Fusarium pseudoanthophilum. The sequence continues at coordinate 3,266 of JAAOAR010001278.1, forward strand.
CAGCCTACGTATGCTCGCCGCGGTAGAGCGACCGATAGTTTAATTACTCTCATGGTGAGTTCGTATAAAAACAAACTGCCTCCTTCTAGCTCCCAAAAATGCGGTTCCTAGACACTCTCGTTACCAAAAGCCGCCAACATGAAGCAATCACCAGCACAGCTTCTGACTGTCCTTACAGCTTTATTCACCGCGGCCGACGCAGCCCCTCGAGATAAAGGAACCTGCAAAAAGACCAAGGTTGCAATTCTCGGAGCCGGTGTCGCTGGTATCGCCGCAGCCCAGAACCTGACCCAAGCCAAAATCACCGACTTCCTCATCGTCGAGCACAATGACTATATCGGAGGTCGCCTGCGAAGCCAGCAATTCGGCCGGAACGCCAAAACCGGCAAGCCGTACACCATCGAGCTAGGTGCCAATTGGGTCGAAGGCATCGGATCCCTCGAGACGCACGAGAACCCCATCTGGAAACTGGCGCAGAAGCACGGTCTGAAGACGACTTATGCCGATTACGATGCCCTCTTAACGTTTGACCACGAGGGCGCCAAGAATTGGACCGACAAGATCGCCGAGCTAGATGAAGCTTTTGAGAATGCGTCGGGCGAGTCTGGTGAGATCTTGCTGGATAACCTGCAGGACTTGTCTGCTCGAGCTGGTCTTCGTACTGGAGGCTGGAGACCAGATAAGAACGATATGTACGCACAGGCAGCAGATTGGTGGGGATGGGACTTTGAGGCTGCCTGGACCCCTGATGAGAGCGGTCTTGTTTTTGGCGTCGCTGGAGATAACGCTACCTTTGGTTATTTCAGCGATATCAGTAATCTAGTTATTGACCAGCGTGGCTATAACTATTTTCTGAAGCAGGAAGCTAAAACTTTCCTCAAGGAGAACGACCCACGGCTTCTTCTCAAGACTACCGTTGAGGGTATTGAGTATAACAAGAAGGGTGTCAAGGTTACGACCATGGATGGTGGCTGCATCGAAGCCAGCTATGCTATCTGCACTTTTTCCCTGGGTGTATTGCAGAAGAATGTTGTGGAGTTCAAACCCAAGTTGCCTCATTGGAAACAGAGCGCTATCGATCAATTCGCGATGGGTACATACACCAAGATTTTCATGCAATTCAATGAGTCATTCTGGGATACCGATGCCCAGTATCAGCTGTACGCCGATCCTATCGAGCGTGGACGTTACCCTCTGTTTCAACCGCTCAATGGCAAAGGTTTCCTTGAGGGATCTAACATCATCTTCGCGACGGTGACGGGCGAACACGCCTACCAAGTCGAGAGACAAACAGACGAGGAAACCGAGGCGCAAGTCGTGGAGGTTTTGCAGTCCATGTACCCTGATAAAAAGGTCCACAAACCTACAGCATTCAGTTACCCCCGCTGGAGCACCGAACCGTAAGTTGATCAACAGCCCCTGGCGCGTCTGTAACTAACATAACCTATCTAGCTGGGCGTACGGATCGTATAGCAACTGGCCTGTAGGCATGACTCTCGAGAAGCATCAGAATATCCGTGCTAACGTGGAACGCCTCTGGTTTTCAGGTGAGGCCTGTTCAACTGAGTTCTTTGGTTTTGTCCATGGTGGCTATACCGAGGGTCGTGAGATTGGACATAGAATTGGAAGAATCATTAATGGAGAGGCCGGCGATGATGAATTTGATATGGAGAGGTATGAGGTTCTGCATGGAACCACTCATAAGGATGAGTATAACGATGAGAACGGATGGTTGTTTCCCTACGATGTTGATGGTGACAACTGATTACATCGCGTCTTAGACATTTACTGTACATATTTATAGATCCCAGTTTCCAGGATGCTTCGGGCATATACACCAATTTTCTAATGTATCATCTGTTACAATCAAGAGTATAACATTCCACTTTCTACTTTTGGATTGAGCACAAGTCGATCGTCTATTGCGGCAGGGCATACAAAATTCTGGACTGTATATAACTCGGCTTTTGTTTATTCAGGTCCGTTAGCGTTTAAGTCTGTCAAGCTGCCGTTCGCCCTCGTTCCAATCATGGCCGGCTGCAGGTAGTCTTCTGATCTAAGTAAGTTTGTCCCTTGTTTTTGTCCCTTACTACATCATATGAGATTAATATGACACAGATCCGATCGACTTATCGCGAGATCGAGTTTCCAGGCGGTAAAGATGGTACTGTTTCCGAATATATTTACTTGCCAAACACACAAATACTGAAATGCTATCTCAAGGCCGTAGTAATCCTCCTCCCATCTCTTGCTACAATGGCTTCGTAAATGTGCTACTTTACTTTTACAGGAGTAGATGCAGGATTCGTCATGCTTGAGTTGGTTGTTTGCGCAACGAGTGCAACGGGCACGCCAAAGGCCCAGATCCTGTCGATGCTGAGTGTATTCGCAATATCAGCCAGAGGGTCCTTGTTCAGTAAGACCAGATCGGCACTCTTCTCCACCTGGATAGAACTGCGATCTGCCATCCTATGCCACTTGGTAGCGTCTCTGGTTGCGGAATTGGTGGCTTCGGCTGGTGACATGCCGAGAACCCTAACCAAGTTCTGCATCTCAAAGTGCAAGCTGAGGTCCCAGGGAACCAAGGCTGATTCATCACCCACAGCCAGTTGACCGACAGAGTTGATGCCAGCAATCAGCGGAAGCCCGTGCTGATACAAAAGCTTAGCGATCGTTTCGGCATGCTGAATAGTTCGATTGCTCCCAGGCGTGACGCTAAAGTACTTTTGCAGAGTCTTGCTTCTGTAGGCAAACTCGAAAACGTTCAACGTCGGTGTTACGAATTGCTTCTACTGGAGGATTCTCTTGATCGTGCTGTTGCTAAGAATTCCGTCGTCCAGGGACGTGTTGGATACCATCCGTGTTCGACGCGACAGCCTGAGAATACGCCATGACATCTGCAGCGCGGGTCATATTCTGCTTGTTGTACTGATGGCACGCAACATTGGCCATTTGGATCGTCTGGTTAGTGTACGAGAATCTGTCAGCCGTGACGCGCAGTGCTGAGGATAAATGTGGCTCAGCTCCGTTGCAGGGCCAGGGCGCTAAAACCCGCGCACGACCGCTTCTTCGCCTCCGCGTGGACTCAGCCTCTCAATAACAATCGTGGTGAGCAGCAAGATAAATTCCGTCGAGGTAGCATACTACTCATGTCTAGCACAGTAAAGTGTACGGTTCCATATAGGCTAGCTCTTGTTCCCTATACCAGACAACCTGAGAACAATGCCACCACTAATTGTTGAGGCTATGCGCATATTGGTTTCCAAAAGCTAAAGTTAAATGGGGTTTTTCAGTGTGGTGGCCTGATATGCCTCGCTGAGGCGTCATAAGCTTTAAGTATCAATCAATGCCACCACTAAAGGATATTCTGAAGATCGAGAAGTAGTGTTTAAATGCAGCGGTGCATGTAAATCTTTCTACTTGATTAAAACCCTTGCGACTGTTCTCGAGAACCTTTGGACTTAAGTTGTAGCGGAGCAGCGTATTCAAGAGCTTGATAGAGCAATCATTGCCGATATGGATCGACAGTGACCAGCTGGGAGCACACCACCAACAAAGCATATCGTCTTTGAAAAACTATATAACGGATACCTAGTACCACCCGCGAACTTAGGCACATATAATCCAGTGGCCGGCATCCTTGACCGATGACTTCATAGACGGTGTCAGACTCAGCGAGCCTGTCGCGTGGCTACAGTGTTACTTCTGGGAGTCGACACTCGGTGATGCCCCCAAAAAACTGGTTCTCTGAGGGTTAGCATGGCACTGTGCCTTTATACTTGCAGAAGACCATCAGTCAAGATGACTTTGTGGGTTTACTTGAAGAAGGGGCTTCATATTGATGAGACCACAAGTTCATGAAGTCGGGCTACAACCAGATGCATTTAAATTCATCCCAAATGCCGATCATGCACAACGAAATTGGATGCTCCTAAACCGCAAAGTTAGAAGACGCTATTGACAGACCGTTAATTTTCCCCTGCATTTCCTCTCAGCAGTCCCTGAGCTAAGCGTGTTAGCGTGCAGCTGAGATCGATAGTTCACTATTGACAGCGCGCTAGAGATGATAAGCGCCAAGCCCCAACACCATAAAGACATTGCAGTGCCCATTTGCGTATTGCTCCTGACTTTTCTTCTTCGGTGTCTCAATTCCAACTTTAGTCTTTCATTAGCTATGTATACGCGCGCGCTTTTGTCTCTGGCCGTTGGGCTTGTTGGCGTGGCTGCCAGCCCGTGCAAGCCGCTGACCTCAAGTATGATGGTGGGAAGAATCTCAAAGAGCATACGCTAATCTGGAATTGCACAGCTTCAGTCGTTACCTCTGCGACTCTGACATCAAGTGTCGTTGAAACCACTGTGTCTACCTCTGTTGAATCTGCTGTCACTGAGACCTCAACTTCAGCCGAGTCTTTGGTGACTGATACTCTGACTTCAACCACCGCCGAGTTGACAATCACTGCTTTGACCACCACGTCCGCCGACTCAACAACACTTTTCACAACAGAAACTTCCGCTGTCACAACCGACTTCTCCTCCGTCGAGACTACAGCCGATACAACCACCGCCGACGCAACTACCACTACATCCGACGCTCCACCCGTTATCACCACCTTCGCCATCATCGCCGGGTCTGGCCCCGCAGCCAACCGCAACCTCAAATCCGATAACCTCATCGGTGGCCTTCTCTACCTCGGCTCAGGCATCACCCTTCCCGCACAGCACTACAATTTCGATGCCACCACCGGCCAAATCAAATCCGGCGCCGTGTCCCTCTGTGCAACGTTCCAGAACAGCGACACAACCAAGGCCTACCTCTCCCCATGTACCAGCGCCAATGAGAATCCCAACAAGGGCGTCGTGTTCCTGGACTGTCAGGTCCCCACTGAGGGATCTGCTCTGCAGTGTAGTGTTCCGGTTCTGAGCTGTATACAGCAAGGTGGTGGTCAGCAGACTTGCGCTACGACGACGGATACGTTGAGTCATTTTAGTATGCAGGGTGATGTTGGCATGGTGTACATTGTTGGCGATGGGTTTACGGGTATTAATCAGACGCCTGTTGATCTGATCGTTGACCAGGCGGAGGTTGCTGCTCCGACACCTTGAGCTTTGGTGTACAGATGAACAGAGTGCAAGGATTGCCATTTTATCTGTGAGCCTGTTGTTTAAATTTCCTATATATAATTTCTCTTCATCAACAGGGTGGACATAATTGATGGAGAACATTCTTATCGGGTGCGACGTTGATATAACAGCAATTCGGCATTTAATTTTAAGTTGCTCTGGCCGTCATGGCTCATTACGGTCTCATTTGATAGTATATAGTCATCAACACCTCGGTCATTGGATGCCCGTCACCTTATTGTTGGTGAAGCTCTGAACTTACGAATCGTGCCATGGTTTAATGTTGAAATTGGCAGCTAGTAATTCGATGGCTTCTAAATACTGAGTTAAAAGTAGGACAAAGATTCTGTAATTGACCTGCCGAATATAAACTCGCAAAGAGGTATTTGCGCAATACTTGATCGAAAAATAAATTTTACGAAATACTCTACGCACGAACTGGCAAAACGAGATTGCTAGGCATTTACCAAAATCTTGTCAAGCTATGTAACCCAAGATAGCCTCAAATCACGGAACATAAGGCACGTACCCAAGTTATTTCTAGAAAAGCCGGAGAGGTACTTTTTAGGTCATCCGTCGCCGTTTCAAATGGCTCTGCTGAAAACATAAAAGTGTAGGGTAATTAGCGCGCGCGTCGGGCGATCCCGCTTGTGCTACAGTTGCTGACTCACGCAGCTTATTAATAGCGACAGTCGCGCAACTAACAACTGCCTTTAAATAGATCCCCCGCATCTGGCCCCCAAGAACAAAGAGACTTTCGCTTCACAGTAACATCGTCAAAACCTTATTGATTATTCGCTTTTTATCAGTCTAACACCCTGTTTTCGTATCTTGATTAGTTGCAGTCATGGGCGACGCCTCAGTCTTCAAATATCCCTCCCCCTTGACCGGGTATGAGAATGCCCCACCATTGCCAGACAAGAAGGCAGAAGATGGGAAGAGCTATATAAATCCTCAGTCAGGGAAGCTTAGCGAAGCATACGAAAGGTTCATTGAGCCTTTGGACAATGGCCGACAAGGTGGCTTGTAAGTCAGATCAATCCATCCCTGGACAGCACGTGACAAAGCTGACAGTATCAGTGACATTCATATCTACTACCTCCAAACCAACGAAACGCAGACCAAGTACGCCAAGGAACTGTGGGAACGCATCCGCAGAGAATGTGAGTTGATTAATTGGATTGATTCGGCCCGTAGCTAACGCGAGATTCTTTAGTTCCCGAACTCCGAATCTATAAATTCTGGGAGGGACCGATTGGACCTCATCCGATTGCCATGTTTGAAGTCAACGTCTTCACGCCTGCTCAGTTTGGTGCATTCGTCGCGTGGCTGGCTATCTGGAGAGGACCCCTGTCGGCGCTCGTGCATCCTAATGTTATTCCCGAAAAGGGCGTGAATCGCTGGGCCTCGATGAAGAGGGATCATTTAGAGAGGGCGATCTGGATGGGCGAAAGACTTCCATTGGATCTCAGCCTTTTCAACAGAGAGGATTAGATGCAACGTATGCAAAGTGATTTTAATCTTAGCAGAAAAGCTTGAGTTTACAGCAGTTTATCAACAGAATCAATTATGCGAATTATTATGCGTTCGAGCTTGATTGCGATAGGCGCTTTACCGCCCTGCGCCGCACCAGACCAAAGAACAAGACTTGAGAGTCTTATTTGTGCTCACCCTCACCGTTGCAGAAGGGAATAGGATAGGTTTCGCTACTGCAGAGCCGAATAATACCCTTGACCCACTCAAGGTTCCCGTAAGTCTGACTCTCATACGAATCCGACGTAAACTCCGTCTTCTGAACATCATCACCACATCCATCAAGAACATTTCCCTGAACACGTCGCACATAGGGCTGGCTAACAATAAGACCATGATGATTCTCCGGAACTTGGAACGACAGCGACTGCTGCTGGCTTGAAGTCCAAGTCTCACTGTAGTCAATGCTCAGCGACGTACTGAGAATGCTCTCGATGAGAGAAATGCTGAAGCTAGCGCCCACTGAGAGAGAGTTGGCGATGCTGAAGCCGGAGGTCACGCTGACGGTGGCCTTGGAGCCGTCGAGGCTGCTTATGACGGGGGACATGGCGACGTCCCAGTTGAGGAATTCCTTTTCGGAGAGGACTTGGACTTCGGTGCTTTCGCAGCCACGACGGTTGATGTTGCGCTTGGAGGGGGTCTTGGTGGTGATGGCGGGGGCGGTCTCGAGACGTTCGAGGTCAGCGGCTTTCATGATTTGGGAAGTACCATCGGTTTTGAGAACGATGACATCGTCAGAGGAGAGAATCTTGGGAGCGGCTGCGGCTTGAGTGACCGAGACAAGGCTGATGAGTGCGAGGAGCGTGGAGGGGATCATGGTGGGGAAGTGTGATTAAGTGCGAGTATTAAGCAACAAAGCTAAAGCAAAACGATGCGATCAAAGAGTGACTTGGTAAAGACCGTAAAGAGCGAATGGGTACACAAACGAATGAACGACGAAGCTCGATGCTAGTCTCTGTAAGCCGGGGCGCACTGATCTTTTAACCCATCCATATCCAGACATCACAGACCCAGTTCATCTCAACTCCCCTTCATGACTCAAAAAGGCAATGCGTAAATTCACATATGACACAAGGACCCTATAGTCAATGCACGCGAAGAATGTAACTCTGGCCCAGTAGGGCGGGTTCTCCACACGGAAAATCGTATCCCGAAGTTTCAAATGCTCGGCTGCGTCATGAACTTCTCCTATTTCTCGCACCGACGGTGGGAAATAGAGTTTATGACTTGTTTCATCCCTATCTTCATCGGAACTGCCGATGGTGACAAGCAAGCTTCTGGAATATTTGCCCGCGGGAATATCGTTATGGTTCGTTACTTTCGTGGGATAATGGCGCTGATCTTTAGGGAGGTTCTTGGTATTGTTTCAGGTTAGCATAATATTCGTAAAAGTACCGGTACTGGATATTAGTGACGTTGCATTGATGGGAAAAGTTCGGACAAACCCTTTCAGCTGAGAAGATAGACGTATGATCCCTGAGATAGGGTGATATAAGTGTCTGCACGTCCGTTGGCAGTCGATGCCTTGCCATCCATCACCAACAGTCTTTACCAAATTTGGACCTTCGACACTCTTTTGTCACCAGCCACTCATTATTAGCCTCGAATTATTTGCGATTGCGATTAATCAATAATATCTACCCTTTTGAACAATAGCGCAAGTTCATCATGCTTGCCAAGATCTTCAGCGCTTTCCTGCTCGTCACTGCCGTGTAAGTCCACCAACCTGATTGCCGAGATACGGTGTCTAACAAGACCAAAGGACAGCCAAGCTTCACGACAACTGTGCCTGCCATAACGGCGACAGTTACAACTGGCGATTGACAGCCACTGCATGCACAGAGTACAACGACCAAGGCTACGAGGTAAGAACCATGGACGGAATTCGCCAAAAAAAATACCATATCAGCTAACTTACTATGTAGTGGGGAGGCGCTACCTATAACGAGACGTCTGGTCGTGTAAGTGGAAACCTATTTGATAGATAAGATCTATGCTGACTTGAGTAGTGTACTCAAGCTACTACCGACGACAAGATTGCCGGTGATCAGTGGGAGGATGCCTGCAGGAAGATCGCCGAGGAGGGCTACGACTGTGCAGATGGAGAGGGGAAGTGCTACGCCAACCCTCAGAAGGTCCGCGGCAGATGTTAAACACTTTGTATAATACTTGACGCGGAATGACTGCTGCAGAAGCACTGAATAGTCTTTTTGATTCTATGAATAGAGTCTTTGTTAATGATGTGGCCACATTGACTTCATCACAAAGCGACTTGATACTGAGGAACTGAGAGAAAGGTTGAGTAAAGATAGAAAATCTGTTAACTCAGATGTGATAAAAGACGGTGATGTAGTATTTCTTTGCTTGAAAGAGAGGCCCGCGTTTCATGACAGGCTCTCAGTGGGCTTCTGCTACAGAAAGACTATCTAAATCAAGCAGTTTCCTTCACCGAAGATGTTAACAGAACTATTCGAAACGGGATTAGTTATCGTCCTCAAATACACAGTACTGCACGCGCGTAGGTATACGGACCAGTCACCGCCAAGGCCATCGGAGCATACAAAGGTTTCCTGAGCAGCCTCATTACACGTGAGGCCCTTGTTGCGGAGATCCTCGACGCGCTTCATTTGCGCCGTTCGGTCGCCGTTGTTATTGGGATCTCGGTTGAACTGGGGCGCAGCCATGGCGACAGCGGCGAAAGCAATGAGGCAGATGGTGTTGGCGAGCATATTGAAGTACGTGCGTCTTGGTGCTTTGGGGTTGAAAGAAATGAAGGGAAGTGAGATGTTCGGAAATGGATGGACCAGCCAAGAGAAGAATGAATGCTGAGAAGAAGATGCTTTTTACAAAGATATGTGGGTGAACTGCTCTATATATAAGCTTGGAGCCGAATATATGGGTAGATTCCGATTGCCTATGTTTTACTAGTTGGTAGGCGTGTGAGATGTGACCAGGGGAATTTAAGAAACAACAGAGGAGAAGATATCCAAATAGAAGAACAAGCTTACCGCAAACCTTGAAGTTTAGTAAACAAGCGTTTCACCGTCTGTTTGATTGGGCAGATGGAAGACCATTGGAGTTTCAGCAGGTCTTGGCTGCAAGGAAGTAGAGCGGAGTGGATAGAGCATGGTTGTAAACAGAATTTCCCGAATAGGAAACTCGACTGTCAGCCTGACCATGGTATAATGAACACTCGATAATTTTGTTTGAGTTGAGATACACTATGAATAGACATAAAGTACTCAGCGAGTAGTATAACCGCCATTAGCAAAGATGGTCTGGCCAGTAATCCATCCCCCCTCGGTAACAAGGAATTTAACAAGGGGAGCAATATCCTTAACATCGGTCAATCGACCCTCCAGCGCTTGACTCTTGTGAAAGGCGACAGCATCATCAGCCTCCTGCGGGTAGAAGAAAGCTTTATCGCAAATCATTGTCAGTACATGACATGGCAAATATAAGGGCTACTTACGTGTATCCATTGGTCCCGGCGCGACAGCATTGACGCTGATTCGGCGTCCCATAAGCTCTTTAGCAACGCCGCGGGTGAAATGCTCAACGGGCGCTTTGGATCCGGCATATGAAGTGTAGAAGCCGGTGAAGGCAGCGAGTAGGGCGGTGACGATGGTGATGATCTTTCCGCCATCTTCGACGTGCTTTGCACCAGCTTGAAGAATCAGAAAAGCAGACTTAGAGTTGACGCTGTAGTCATGGTAAGCAAGAGTAAGCTTTGAACTTGAGAGACGAGACTGACTCAAACATGCTGTCGTACTCGGCCTCCGAGATCTCAGCGATAGGTTTCTTGAGAACCTTTCCAATTGTATTGATCACAATGTCAACCTTGCCAAAGTCCTTAATCACCGATTCGAACAGTTTGTCAACTGCTGCTTTGGTGGTGAGATCGCCTTGATAGAACGCATATTTCACCTTGGGAAATGACTGGCTGATTGTCTTTGCTAAAGCGTCGGCATTGTCCTTTGTAGACGCTGAGTTGTAGTGCAGGGCGAGATTGGCGCCAACGCCGGCTAGGGATAGGGCGATTTCGGCGCCCAGATTCTTGGCTCCGCCTGTGATGAGGACGACTTTTCCTTCGAGAGACATTTTAGTAAAGACGAGAGGAGTGGTAGGATGCGAATTGTAGGTGAGAGAGGATTTTCTGTATTGGCCGTTTCGAGAAAAGGTTTTCATGTATATATAGACAATCAGGCTTGAGTGCCGATCTCCGTCGGCGTAAGTCGACATCAGCACTTGCTGAGCATATGCATTTACGAAATTGAGTATAGCGCTCCCTTGGAATCCCGTTGTAGATCCGGAAGCTCAGTACAAGTTTCTGTAAAAACGAGACCCAAGCACATTATCGGTATCAAAGATACTCTCCATTGCAAGTGTACTACGGGAAGATTGAGGTACCTGTAGATAGTGCAGCGCATTCAGCCGTAGTGCCGCTTTGATACTAAAACATATAGCGTAGTGATCAGCACCTGTCATGCCACTTGGCAGCTGAGCTCCAAACCTAAACACGCACTAGTGAGCCGTGATGCATTTCCCTATTTAGGTCTAGGTCCCCCTTGACGTCAGCCTTCACAACTTTCTCCCAGACATCGTTGACCTCTATCGCACCTCATCATTTGCTCCTAACACTCATGTCTCGCTTCACAGTATTCCAGTGCACCCCTCACCGACACTCGGACTTTAAATTCGTCATCGCCGATCAGCCTGATTTACTCAAAGCGGATTCGAGTGTTCGGTCACATGTTTCAAGGCGGGGCTGGAAAGCTTATACGAAACCCGGCTACGCCAAGGTACGACGTAAACGGGACAAGGAACAGAAAATCATATTCGAGTGTGTTAGTCAAGATCCTGATCAATTATGCCTGCAGCTACCGCCTGTTGAAAGGCAGCTCGGTGGCGGGCGGGTCGATCCCTTCAGAACTTATCCTGGTCCTTGGACTCCGCAGGTCCCTGGTCTTGTGGACCACTGTGAGTGTTATTACACACCGGGAACATTCACGATCGACTAACAGACTGTCCTAGATCTCGTCCATATGGCAGTGGATATACCAGAGTTAGACCAACCCGGAAACAAAGGCCTTCTTCGTACAAGCTGGTTCCCGCTGGTACTCTCCGACGAGGCCCCCTTTCATACCATCCTCTTAATCTCCGCTGCCAACAGGTCATCGGTCTCCGGTACACCGATTTTACCGAGTGTTATCCTGCAACTGAGACTGAAGGCCATCTCTTCCATCAATGCACTGATGGCTACACACGATGACACAAGCGACGCACTTATTGGAGCTGTTGCGAAGATGGCGAGTTTTGAAGCTATGCATGGTGGTGTTGAGTCATATCGAATACACATGCAAGGCCTATATGACATGGTTGAACAACGACACGGTCTGAACTCACTTGGTCTGAATGGACTATTGCGACGGATTATCATCTGGATTGACATCAACTCGTCCTTTCTTCTGCAGATTCCCCGTTGGTATCCAGATGAGTACTTCTCAGACAGAGGGGGTTCGGTAGAACCTAACCCTGAAAGGTTTATCGCACCCTGATTTCTGGGGGGCAGACTTTTTTCGTCATGGATAGTTGATCGCTATGCTCTATATCTCCGGATGGTAAAACCCGCCCTTTACCCCGATCAAGAATGGGCTTCAGGTATAGACGGTCTCTTTGGACAGCCTTAGGTTTGATATGGAGATGAGTAAATTATTTCTACAAAGAGCTTTTATTCTTATGCAAATCGCTCTTAATGCTCCTTGTGCTACATAGCTTTTCATCCTTCATTCTCCCCTGCCCACGAAACTTTATAATCAGCATTTACAAGGTCATTCTTGTGCTCCATTATCCAGCCTCTAACCGTAGTAGGTTTCCTCCCCAGAATCCGCTCAACAAAATTATTCAAAGCCCATTGCTCCTCGTTAGCCTGTTCAAACTTGAAGAAGTTCCATAGTCGCTCCGCCTTCTTTCCCATCCTCGGACCCCAGAACTCCATGAAGCTCTCATAGCTTCCATCAAAGGCGATTGACTCACCCAGTTCTTCACTAAGAATCCCCGCCACTTCCTCAAAGGTCAGCCAGTCATGGCCGTTGTTCATTGTGTGGAATGCCCCTATGTGCTTAGCATTGTCAGAGAGGAACAAACGCCCTGCAACCTCGGCGACATCGCGCGGGTCGATAAATGGCACGCGATGCTCTGCCCAGATGAATTTCTTGTGCATCTGGACGGGCTGGATCTGTAACCATAGATTATCGATGAAAGAAGCCCCGGAGTTGATGTGTGTAACTGGAAGTCCGCTTTCATCCAAGATACGCTCCGCAATTCGATGTTCAACAGGCAGACTCCCGGGCCCTAAATTTGCAGGTACGCGATGGGGGTTGAACTCGGGGAAAATCCCGAGAAAGCGGATGACATGAACTGCAGAGCCATCTTCCTTGAGGGCTTTTGCGAGGTTCGTCATGGCACTAGTTTCCAACATGCCGCTGGACGATATGACGAAAACGCCTTCAATGCCCTTAACAGCAGCGGCGCGTGAAGACGGGTCCTCGTAGTCAGCTGCCAGAACCCGGGCATTGGGAAATTTGCTCTGCAGTATTTTCTGCTTCTCGGGATTTCTTGCGACAAGCGAGAGTTGGATATCGGGGGCTTCTCGTGTGAGGAATTCCGCTAGCGGTAGGCCGATGTGGCCTGCAACACCAAAGATCAAGATGCTTTTAGGGATTGGCTTCTTGGTAAAATCCATGTTGATGACCTGCTAATTGCTGGTCTTTCGTATGTCGTGGAAGTGAATGAAGCCTACTGTAACACAATACTCCAACTAATATAGAAATCGATCTGGATGCTGGTCTAAGAAAAATAGCAAACTTGGGTTTTTCTATGCATGTGCCATAACTAAATATTTAAATAATATTATAATATCGGAATTACCGGACTTTGTACCTATGATGCTACTGTAATCAGCTTGTGAACTTTAATAGGTAGATTACACTTCCCTGGCAGAAAAGGATACAATTCTCTGCTACCGTTAAAATTACCGGCCGAGCCTCTAAATAAATGCTTCCAGGTAGGAACGGTCTTATGTAGATTAAAGAGCTTCTTTTCTTTTCCCTGATATAAAGGGATAAGGTCCCCTTAATATATTAGCTTAGCATACTTATTTAAATATAAATTTCAGACCTTTTACTCTTATATTATATATTATTTAAGTAATTATTTAATTCTCTATCTTATTATAAAGATCCTATTTTAATTAGACTTAACTAGCTAGTTATACTTAGCTTACAGTTAAGATTAGCAGGCTTTACAGTCGCAATAGCAACAGCATAAGTCTTAGTTAATTACTAAAAGGCACTAACTATATTTAGGATTTACTATTAGTAAAGAAGGATGACATGCTTAGACACCTAGGAAATAGGCATATACTTAAAACAGACTAAACCTGTTAACTATATAGTAATAAGTTATACTTATAAAAGCTATACTTTACCTAAAATTATTCCTATTACTAAGTAATATATAAGCAGGTTATTTACTGATTTACTAGAGTAAAAGTAAAGGATTTAACTTATTTAGTTTAAGAAATCTTTATATTTAAAACCTTTAT
>JAAOAR010001282.1:0-13811 GCA_013395995.1 Fusarium pseudoanthophilum
ATCCCATCGTTCATCATTAACCCATCACCATCCACCCATCCATCCACCATCGTCACACACGCACGCACACACGCATACACCCGCTCCGTCGCATCGTCTAACCATCCTGTTGACAATCTATCAATCACTTTGTTTGACGCGCATCTTGGAATCTTCAGAGCTCTGTTGATATTCTTGTTGTTACGCGACCGTTCGTTGGTTTTACTTGCGCGCCCATACGCTGGCTGGCTAATCTGATCATTGAGATTCATCCGTGAGCCTCTTTGACGTCGTTGTCGCATTTGTCGCACACGCGATCCCGCGTCTATATTTCATATCATTCTATCACCAGACAAAGGTAAATCCTGCCAAAGTTTTCATTCTGCGTGTATCTTCTCATTCTTGCTTTCTGCGCCTTGTTTCGTCTTTTTCTGTTCCTGTTCGTCTCTTTTGCTTCTTCACACACCTGTCCCGCCGCTGCCGCGACCAGCGTCTGGATTACTACGATCTTGTCTCGGTTTGGCTCAACTTCCGGCTGGAGTCTACGCCCCGGCCTGCGCTTGACTCTCCCTTCCGAGCCAAGGCCTGGCAGGCCAAATCGCACATCACAAGGCCAGGCAGGCTTCCCACTTTAAGCTCGCCATATATCTACAATTCGCCATTCACGCTCAACGACGCGCCTCCTTCTGGCTGCCAACCACGTGCGACTGGCGTTGCCTCCTTTCTGCATCTTCTCCAGCCCGTCAACCCGTCAGTCCAAACATCTCTGGACACGTCGCCATCGCTTTCCCGTGGTCGCAACTTCACCCATCCCCCGCTGGCTCGGTAGCTCTGTGATGTACTCCGCTCAGCAAACCAGCGCTGATAATGCGACAATCAACCCAGCTGCGCTCAGTTCACCTGGTAAGTTTTATAATCATATTTCTTCCTTTTCGTGATCGCATGTCCTCCACAAACCTCCCTCCACTCTTATATCATGCCACACATACGTTCAAGTGATAATATCACTTGCGCTCAAACTCCATGATGAATCCATTTGCCCCGCACTACAACTTTCGTGCCCTGCGACCGGGGGATTCAAGCGTGAAATAGGTTGCGCCACCCGTCACCACCGTCCGTTAATTCAATTCAAGGTACAAAATGCTAATCAGCTTTCCCCAGTCATAGGTCTGACCCAACAACCCCAGCGCACACTCAAGCGCAGTCATTCTCCTGGTGTTTACGGCGCGCCTCAGCTTGGCGATGACGGTATGTCGGCGATTAGTATTTCGCCGCTACTTTACTCATTTCGGCACCCGACTACCTTGCGCCAGACACGGCGATCAATTACGATTCCTTTTTGATTGCTATTTTTGTTCATATGCTTTACGTCGTATTTCGTTGCAGTATTTGCGGGCTCAAAAATGCAACTGGTGAGAGAAGTGCTGACCTATCTTGCAACCTGCAGGTGATACAAAACCACTTCGAAAGAAGGCAAGACCGATGAATAAACGATCAACAGGGAGCATTTCCGAGGCTCCCGGGCAGGGCGCAGGCTCGAACCTTCCTCAGGCTATTCCTCCACCGCAGACTCCCCAGTCTCAAGGCTCAGGGCTGCCACAAACGAGCCCTGCCTATACGCCACAGACACAGATGCCCCCAAAGACCACTCCGACCAAGTCAACACTGAAGGCTCTGCCCACTGTGCGAGACCACACGACCGACCAGCTCAATCCGACTGGAGACGAGTATATACCCCGCGAAATCGATGAGTTTGGAGAGAAGAAGGTCCAGCTCAATGGCACGCTCAACGGAGGACGTGAATACAAGTGCCGAACATTCTTAGTCCCTAACCGCGGGGATAAATTATTCATGCTGGCTACTGAATGTGCTAGAGTTTTGGGTTACCGCGATTCGTACCTCTTATTCAACAAGAACAGGTCCCTGTACAAGATTATCGCAAGCCAGGCCGAAAAGGATGATTTGGTTGGGCAAGAAATCCTTCCCTTCTCGTATCGATCCAGGCAGATTGCCATCGTCACCGCCAGGTCAATGTTCCGACAGTTTGGAAGCCGTGTGATTGTCAATGGCCGCAGAGTTCGCGATGACTATTGGGAAACCAAGGCCCGGAAACAGGGATTCACTGAAGCTGACCTTGCCGGTGAGAAGCGCCCCGGTGCTACGAAGGCAAGAGAGGCGGCCGAGGCCCAGCAGAACAACGTCTTGTTAGCTGGTCCCCATCCAGAGATTGTGTATAGCAACAACCCAGGACCGTTCCCCGGCCCCCCGCAGCCGCACCTCGTTCAACCAGGTATGATCGGACCACCACCCGGAACCACGACAAGAATGCCCGGATTGACACTAGGATCAGACCTAAGCGACTCCCGGCCGCGCGATTATTCAGGAATTCTCAAAGGCGGACCTCGTCAGGAGATTACCGGCCCTGCTTACCAAGACCAGACCCGTCCTTCGCCCCTCGGGGAGCTCAACGCCCAGGCCCATCATGCCGCAGATTTCAACAGGTCAGTTAATCAGCAGCGGGATATGCGCAACGACTATCTCCAAGGCGTTTGGCGACGCCCACATGAGCAGCCCCCCTCCAATCTGACCCAGCAGCCTGTGGCCTCGGCCGACAATTCCAACACGGCGACCAGCAGGCCTTCACACTCACCTCACACTACAGCTACCGCCATGTCGCAGCAGCCCGGATTGGTTTCCACTCAAAGCCCTCAGATGATGATGACCACTGCGCCCTACTCCCAGTCAATCAGCGCGCAGAGCAGTCTCAGTCAAGCGCCCATGAGGGGTATGGCTCAATCACCCACGCAATCGATCAGACCAACACTTCCCGGTACAGGGGGCTCCATGTCTCAGGGAACGCCTGGTTACAACTACCAATCGGGTCAGATGTGGCCGCAGACTCCGCAGGCGCCTCAGCATGGCTACGGCAGCTACACTGCTCAGTCCCAGGCACCTCACCCGTCGCAGTCGCCATCACATCTCCGTCAAGGGAGCTCGGGCCAGATGCAAAGTATGCAGTTCCCCGGCATGGCTGGTATGCAGTATGGTGCGGGTCAGAGCATGTATCCTGCAGATCAAACGCCTCGCCAATACATGCCTCAAGGTGGCGCTGGTGGGCCATCAGTCTCTCAAGGCTGGTCCGGTCAGCATTCACCAGCTCAGCAGTGGTGGACTCCAGGGCAGCAGCCTCAATAGGTTTGTGAACACCAGCTGGTGATGCGAAACGATGGAATGATATAGCCCACGGTCTCACCTGCTTCCGTTGAGAAATCCAATCTGGTAGTGTGGTCTGTTTGTGTTTTTTTTCTATTTTATCTTTCTTCCCTTTGCCCTTTTTATTTCTTTTATTCCTTTCTTGGCCTATCCTGGGTTTACATACGACTTGAGCCAGAAGACTGCTATCTTTTTGGTCTGTTTTCCTACCTCCTGGGTCTCCATGTATGCAGATGAGTGGAGGGGCTATGTGCATCTCGAGGGGCCTTATGGCTTGAAGAATTGCTAATAGTATTTGGACTGGCTGGGATAGAGGAGTCGGACAGGACAGTGAGACCTGATTGTTTTTCTCATTTTATGTTTTCTTCTTCTACTTGTGGGTTTTGATATGAGGTAGTAAGTCTGGTTAGGTACATTAACGGGGGTAACATGCCCTGCTGTTTTTTTGTTTTTTTTTTGTTGTTATATGTTTATCAGGCCATTCTGCTGGATGCAGGTATATGGATGTTATTTGGGCAGATTATTGGTTTGGTTTGGTTTGGTTTAGTTGTTCTGGTGGTACTACGGATGAGTTTTCGACTGCGACTTGCCTGTGCGTCGTCGCTTGGTACTATTTGTGTTGGCGAGGCATACATCTATTAGGCTTTCATTTTGATACCACGTCACTCTTCGATACGTCCTTTTTAAACATTTCTTTCTTCGTGGAGTACAACGTACTAGTCGTGAAGCGTGTGTATGCATGTGCGACATGTGAGTGTCGCTCGAGAGGGGAGTGATACCGGCTGGGTGGCACATTGGGGATTGGACTTTTGATGCAGATTTGATAGTTCATGTCTATAGTCTTACCTTGGCTACTTTGCGGCTTTGCTTGCTGAGTAAATAACGATGATGCTCGATGAGTTGTTTAGGGTCTTGCGTAATCTTGTTGCTTTGCGATGTTCTTTGCACCGTGAGCTGAGGCTTATGTCAGTCAGAATCGAAGCTGTGCAACGAAACCGGACTCGACGTGCTGTCCGTGTCTGTTTATGCAATACACAATCACGACGGCATGTTTTGACCCGGCCCAGCGAATCGGGCAGCCTAGGATGTTGTCGTCCAATATCTAGGGCCTGTGTACTGCATCTGAAGTGACAGCAGGGTAACACCCGCCGGGATGTTTCCGCCGGGACAGTATTCGCAACGGGGCTTATCTTGTGAGAGGGCAAGGAATGCGGAGTGTCTAGAGAGTGTTGACAAAGTACGTAGTACGACAGTTGAGATTTAGGTTTCAACTGTACCTACAGTGGGAATTGTCATACCCGCTCAGCCGTGTAGGTCCAAGCAAGGCGACTGAAGAAAAGTAAAGTAGAATATCGTGTCAATAAATTGTGTGACAGTGGCACCATGAACACCAGAGTCGTTCATCCAGCCCCTAGGCCGGATGGCTAACCACATTTTTCTAATCACTCTCATCCCCATCCAATGCCTCGTCTCTCTCCTCTTTCCCTTCCTTGAGCTCAAGGGCATCCTGGGTATCATCGCCACTAGCTTCTCCTTCCTCCTCGTCTTCTTCTTCGACTTCATCGTCCTCTGAATCTTCGGGGATCTCAACCTCATCCTCCGTTACGGCATCCTCCTCTGCCTCTGCATTTCCAGGCTCTACACGAGGGCGCTTAGCTAGAGGGCCTGTTGAGATAGCTGTTGTGTCTCCGTCGGTTTCCATGTTAGAGGTGTCTGGCATGTCAGTGTCTGGTCCGTCGGACTTTTTGGCGCGGACTTTTTGACGGTAAGATGTGCGTTTTTCAGTCTGGATAGCGTTGAACTCTGTGTAGGGTATTAGCAGTCTTATAATATACAATCTGTCCTGCAACGAAAGACATGGCGGGGCCTATAAAAAGACATACTAGCAAATTCAGCTTCGAGAGGTTCCTTGAGGAACGCGAACTCGGTCTCCTCAAGGGCCTTGAAGACATCTGCAGGGGATATTGTCTTTTTGCCTGCATTGACGGTGTTTTCATTGGCGCTAACTCGCAATTAGTGATTTCCTCGCCGGGGGGGAGGCTTGACGCACTGAGATGCCAGGTAGTTGATAAACACTGTGGTGCTCTGGCTTAGAGCCATGATGGCATTGGCCTGGATCTGTGTGTTGGGGGGTAGAACACCCTTGGACAGACGTGTTATTATAGACTTTGGAAGGGTCAAGTCCTATTGTTCGAATTATTCAGTCAGTCTTTGGTTCTGAGCGTCCCTTATGGATAGGTTTGAACACTGATCCTTGCGAGGTGTGTGGGTTGCTGTTCTTGAACCTACCTCGATGGTGATGTGCTCCTTATGCTCTTTATCTTTGTCCTTGTCCTTCTTGTCTCCATTCTGGTTCATAGAAGTATCCGCCTCAGCTTCCGTAGCAGCAGTCTCACTGGCAGCTTGCGGTGCAGGTGCAGGGGTTGATGCTGATGCTGATGCAGTAGGTACTTGTGTGGCCATAGAATCGTTGTCATGTGTTGGAGCGGGTGCTGGACTTTGGTCCAAGGGTGACACATCATCCATCGGGACAAATCGTGCAGTTGAAGTGTCGCTTTTTCGCGAGCTAGACTTGCGAGGTGGCATTGTGAGTGGTGGTGAGAATAGTATGTTGCTGATGGGAAGAGATGCTTTAGATGTGGCTGTGCAGATCTTGTTGCCCAGGTATACAGCTGAGATGAGGTAAATGGATACTTTGGTCGAACAGCAATGTTATCCCCTGATTGTATTTGATGTTCATCAGAGGAAGCACCTCTGATATGGCGACCACTTGGTCACTCTCTTCTCAACCCCTTTCTGGTGGTGACCTCGAGTCGGATATTGGAGAGCAAGGAATGTCGAGATCAGTATTGGTCCCTATTTTGTTGGTCGATATTCATCTACGCAGCAAGAACTAAACCTCGATGCTTGCGGACGCTGTAGATCCTGACCAAGATATCGTTGTTGGCTTGAACTTTTAGTGAGAACGCAAGTGAACCAGGACTGAGGTTGAGTGCAAGTTTAGTGAACGCGCCAAATGGGATAGAGACGGGATGTGGCTGGACGCGACATATGCCCCGCCGTGAGTGGCTAGGGACGCGTTAAGTGGTTTCGTTGTGGAACAAGGCTGGCACCTCAGGAACAGAGTGCGATTACCTACCTATACATACAAAGCAAAGTCAATGGCATAACAATTAGACTTCATTATAAAGACGTTTTTGGAACGTAACGGGTATAGGGCTAACTATGTCGATCTAAAGTTTAATCTTGTTCATCTTGATTGCGTCAGTGATACTCCGTACTGCTCCGTCTATCAGTCCGATGCGCTTAAGATTCAAGCAAGGGTTTAATTCAAGATAAACATGGAGGGAGGGTTTGTTGTCAATCTGTTTGAATTGGAGTGCATATCTATATATTTATAGCTTTCGTATAGGTGTTTGGCACATGAGTGATGATGCCAATGACACGTTTGTCTGTCCAGCTCCGTATCTCAATAGGAGAACTCTCGTCACCAGGCTCGAGTCAGCCGTGGATATCATCTGCATCGTATGAAACGGACCGTCTTGTATCCGTTCATATCACTTCCTCGGTTGGTCATAATAACATAAAGAGAAAAAGATAGAGAAAAAAAATGAAAGTCTGGGGTATATCCGTCATCAAAATGCACACAAAATCCTCCGTGTTCCAGCACCGGGCATAGACGCCAGCGCATAAAATCATGGTCCCCATGGCTTCCAAACGCCAAGGGTAAAATGAGGCGGACTCAGCCGGTCTCATGGTTACTGCCTCTTTTAGGAGAGGAGTGAGAAGCGAAGATCGAAAATGACAGTGGGTTCTTGCGTATTCGTGAAGAGAAAGTAAGTGGGTGTTTGAGGTCGAGGCTTGGGGTAGAGTTGCGTCGAGCGTCATAAAGACGAATCTCTTGGTCATTAACGAGATGAAGCAATATCTTCAGGTCAATGCCGAGGGGCCCATCACGATCGAGTTGCCTCTGAGTGACTGCGGCAATGCAATGGCAATGTTTCTATGGACCGGATATAGTCCTTCTAGAAATGGGTCAAAAATGATCTCGGCCCCGCCAATTTTGACTGTGACTGGGGTGTTGATGGGGTTTGACGGGGGTTGAAACAAGCCGTCACGGAAACCGTTTCTTGATACGGCTCGGGATGGTAATCAACAATACAAGGGTATGCATGTCGTGTTGTATTGGTTCTCAGTGTCAGTACGGAGTATCGTCAGATTCTTCTGGCTCAGCCGATGGCCCTGCCAATCTCTGATTTGCGGATTAAAGGTCGCGGTGAGAGACCTCCCAGGAAAACTTCATCATCGAAGGAGAGTCGGTTCATGTTTGACATGGAATGCATTCGCTGGTGCTGTCGTCGAATATCCAATGACCGATTTGCTCTCGGTAGGTATTCGCTGGAACTGCGAGTGCCGAAGAAGGCATCGGGATAGTGACCGTGCCAGGGATCACGAGGTGATACTGCGCTCATAGTGCTACTGCGACTGCTGCGAGTTCGACTGTGGCGAGCAGAAGGGGGAAGCTTGGCTAATCGTGAAGGTTGACGCTTCACAGGTGGGATGAAGGCATCTTCACCTTGGACGGCCTCATCAGTCAGACCGGGGCGAGAATTGGGAGCACGGGCAACGACTGGGGTTGAGGGGGTATCGATGCTGTGCTTGTGGTGAAGTGAGCGCGGTGAGAGTTCCTCAGAGACTCGGGGATGAGGACGATCGTAGACAATAACACTCGGAGGTTTGCGTATGGAACTAAACGATGTGCTCTTCTGTCTCTGGTGCTGGAGTTGTCGCTCTAGATCATTGGCTTCGTTGTTTGCAGCCTCGATGATGCGTGCCTTTTCTTGGTTCCTATCCTTCTTCCACGACTCGATTTCCTCGTCGCCGATGGGAGTGATGCCTCTGTTCATGAAGAGAAAGCGACGTTGGCGGCTGCGGCGGTAGAGGAAACATCCGACTGCGGTGATGGCGGTGACGGGAACCACGGTCGCGAGGACAATGATGAGAGCTTGGAGGTGTGAGTCCTTCATGGTTATATCTCCATTCTGTGTCTGTATGTGAAGACGTCAGAGGGAGGGAGGTGAAGTGAGGTTGGCAAGTATTAGTAAAAGTCACACCAATGTCATCCAAAGGTGTGGCGGAAGAAGAGAAGGCGAGCGAATGTTGAGCCTGGAGGATATACACTTCCGAGTTGAGGCCAACTGGGACACGGTTAGTTATTGTACTAGATCATTTGTATGTACAGTATAAGCTGGAATGAGATTCGAGATGACGGATGGTGTCCATGCATATCAATGCACCGACAACTGCCTATATCATCCATGCAACAGGCATATATTGAATGGGCAATGTTCACTAACAATCAAGCGACTACTCGAGATTGAGCTTCGGTGATAATCGGGACAAGTGAAATTGGAAATCACTCAGTTCGATTGAAACTCAATTCGACAGTCGGTATAAGTCAGCCTCAAGGTATCGACGTTGGATGGGACGTCGGCACGGATAGAGATGGGATGAGATGAGAGGAGTATAGGTGAAGGTATAATATCGACCAGGAACTCAAAGGCCCTGTATATGGCACAGGCAGGACGAAGGTCGAGAGATCAGAATGTGAGTTGGGGGGCGATTGAAGCTATATACAGACTGGGGGTTTCAAAGAGTGGGAAAGGGTGTGCAGACTACATGGGGGAGGCCTAACGTAGGATCGTCATGACCGACCAGCGAGCATGCAACGCCAGATGTTAGTCCTTACTAAGAAAAACGTGCTGTACAGGATGTACCTTACCTAGCTAGTCAAGAATAAGAACAAGATATGAGAGACATGCGAGATGGTGAGAGACAGGAGGTGTGAAGCCTCACTCAAGTGGGTGTGGACTATGGTGGATAGTGAGTGGATAGGGGGTGAGACTAGGCTCTGAGCTGCTGATACATGAAACCCTGGTCTACATACAAACCACCAAAGAGGTCTGGTCTACAAGTATTATCGATCAAGAGGTCGACTTCTAATTACAGCAGAGTTGCATCTCTTTTCGTTAACGTGCAGGGTTGATTGAGAAATGCCCTGCATTGCATTGCATCGCATTCCATGTTAAAGAGCCCGTCGCAAAGAGACACAGACCGCACATTAAAGTGTCAATGTAGGGAGAAACAGGAAACAAGGACACAGCCAATCTGAATCGTCCTCCAAGTTTGTGCCTGAACGAGTTGAAACTGGAGAAAAATTCCCGCACAACCAATCCAGCTCGACTCGTGCCTTGCGTCGCACAATCTTTTTTGTCCCTCATCATGTGTCAGTTTATTCACTGAAGACAAAGTGGATACCCCATCACCATCCCCCCCCTGGTGAGACGGCGCTGGGCACGGTTCAGGACGTTTTAGGGCCACGCAGTTTTCTAGGCCAGGCCCCAGAGGGAACTGACTATTCTAGTTGGAGTCGGTCGTCCGGACCTGAGGGGCAGGAGACAGGGGATATTGATGGACTCTAGCGCCATGGCGCTGATGGATTGGAGGAGCATCATGAACGTGGCACACTCAGGGACGAACAGTCCCTATTCTCTGTGCATACGATCTACTGAAGCAGACAGGGGTGATGAGTGGTGAGTGTGGTGAGTGAGTTGGCGACCTTAGTTGGTGAGCTCAATTCAGTGATTCTGTACTGATTATCTACCGCGCATCCGTACGGTGTATGATCGATAATGATGGGCATCTCTCAGAACTACAGAACAGTAATTATTTCAAGAGCCTAAAATTAGTACTTCCATGTGCTATCGATGCACCTCAATTCTCTCCTACCTAAGGATTAAGGTGCCATAGGTACGTCAAGAACACTCTTACAGGAGACACTCGCATAGAACTCTCATAAATTACAATTCAGTTCGTAGAAATAAAGTGGCAGGAACTGCCATATACCAAGGTACCTACCTACCTTCCTTGCTCAACTGTATGCACTTGCATATTTTTACAAGTACGCCAAATCCATTCCTGGCAGTTGCTGTAAATAGTTCCGTCCCTGAAATATCTCGATCTACCACCTACGAGGCAATAGGTAGGTAGCAAACTGACTCCCCACGACCCTCACATAATGCTGGCTTCATATCTCATCCCTTTTTCTATCATACTTCAGACGTCACCAACCTCAGACTTGCATTCAAAACTCACCGTCATCGACATATGCCAGGATCCCCCGGATTTGGAGCCTCACCTCCTCTTCGTTGAACCCCTCACATAGTTAACAACCCGCCTCTCTCTTCGTCTAACATCACAGGCACAGACTAGTCCGGACTTGCCAAGGGTCGAAGACAAGCATGCAGCTGAGCTGAGCTGAGCTGAGCAGAACATGCATCTGCGCCTTTCAGCAAGGGAGATTTGACAAAAAACCGGTTGCCTGCAGGCCTCACCACTCACCAGTCAAGCCAGTCCATAATAGACACCTACCATCAAAGCGCACAAAAAAAGCAAAGACAATAAACGGCTCGGGCCCCTCGGTTAATTCCTCACCCACGATTCCAGAAATGGTACGCTACAGTACATCAACGATGGATGGTATGTCACCACTCGCTCTAATCGCGCGGAGCAATGGTGCGGTCACGCTGGTAGGATGGCATGGGCTGCAAGGGAGGAGATGGCCACTCACAAGGTTGCCGATGTCCTCGAAAACGCGGCCTCGCATGACCCGGCTGGAATGTGCTGAGATGAAATCAGGCTCGCTGTCTTTCATCTGCCATCATGAAGCCCCATGTCTCACTTCGTCACGTCTCATCTTGCCTGTCGGCGATGCGGTCTAGAATGGGGACGGGCGATAATCAGGTTATTCGCACTCAATAGCTCCCCATGATCTCCTTCCATGGCCCTTTACGATCGCACTAATATGAGTGATAGCGACTCGGCAAAATAGCTTCACGAATACGTGCGGCCTTATTTCATATCAGATCGGCAACAGCTGTTGAATTGCTGTGCCCTAGAGAATTATACCGTTCCCTCCACGAACCATTTTTGGTTGTACGTGGCCAATCATTGTCACCATACAATGTTCTTATCATGGCTCATTCGGCATGACAAGTCACTTCAGGTGAGCCGAGACAAATCGACCGGGCCCGCGAACTGTCACCTTGCCTATTAAAAATCGGACTTGGACGGAACATGAAGTACCCGTGTAAAAATCATTGGGATTTATCACTTATCTGCCTACCAAAGCCTCTACATATAACCAAATGGCCAATGGCGCTGAAACGCCTGCAGCAGATAAGTAGCATTTCTTCGCTCGCGGAGACATCAAGCCATGCGCCAAGATCGTTCAAGAGACTGCATTACCTGTTGACTACCTAGGCACAGAGTCGCCCGCTCTAAGTTTAGCATTGCTCATAATGCGGCCTGCCTATTCTTATTCTGCTGTCCAACAATCTTTACCTTGCCATCGACCCACAAACTATCACCTGGTTATCCTCATCAATAATATATGCTATCTATAGTAAGCAGAGTCAAGTCTTGATGGAAAGACGAGGCCGCTGTTGCATTTTGTCGTTGCTTCAGTAGTCATCCCTTCGATCGAGCTGCCACCGTACAGGATGCCGAATCGGGATGCACGACGGAATTCCATCGAGCCTCCTTGGCCTAGAACTATAGCCATTGTTACCAACTTGAACGGATATCGACCTGTCCGGCACAAGCTTTCCTGTTTAGGCAGGCTGGCTGGTGAGGCATCGAGCAATAAACGGGCCTATCATCTTCACCGTTTGGCTGTCAACGTGGAAAAGTTCCAGGCCCCTGTCGAATCCGTCTGCTGCCAGCACTGGCCAAACCTCTTAAAGTCATCCCTCATTACGTATTGGGCTGAACGCAAACAATAGATCTAATCACCTAGTCTCTAATTAGCATTCAACGGTCAGATCAAACGATTGAGACACGAACTTAATCAGACGGCCTGAGACTTCGAGGCTCAGATTCTCGACATTTTGACGTTCCGGCCGTCACCGCCTCAAAAGCCAAGTTCTGTCATGTCCGGTTGTGGACCACCGCAAGGCATTGAAACAAAACCTAGACGACACTCAACCTGAGCCGTAATAGCAAATCAGTATCTCGTTACGCTCGTCAGAAAGCAACACAAGCCCACACGAAGGGAATAGGCTTTCCGGGCACATAAAGATAACCATATGTTCGCTTTGAGGCTCTTCTGGAATTTGCAGGTTTCCAAGTCTGTTCCTGTCTGTGCCTGACTTTGCTTGTTCCTGGTTCCTGACCGGATCACGCCACTACTGCAGCTGAACAAACAACTTCCAACCTGGGTAGATAACTCCACCTTGGACCTGGCCCACCTCCGCTCCTTGTGTCAGCACCATATGCGCTAGCTGGATAGTGAACATTTTCTTGATACAGACCGCTATATCGTCTCATACAGGAGACTCAGCGAATGGACAACGGCGTTTGCGGTTCACCACTAATATACTCACTCGGCTGCATGGATACTCCGTGACATATGATTCAGGGCCCCTTTACTTGGCGCAATTCACCTCATTCGTGACAACGCATTTACCTATGTGTCTTACATGCAGAGCATAGAATGAGCATCGCGATCGCGATGGTGATGCATATGGCATATCTCACAAAAGCCAGACAACAGAAAAGGAAAACGAAACAAACCGCCAGAAGTCCAAGCGTTCGCTTAGCCCGAGTGAGCCGTGGCCTCCGAGAAGCCAAGCGAAACCATACCGTGATTAACGGGCGGGAAGAGCCTATCAGCGGGACGGCACACAGTCAGATCTTGTGGTTAGTCTTTCCCCCCCTTTCTCTCTGGCCGTGATCCTCTGAGACTAACCCTCTTCTGTCCGGTGCCGGTCTCAGAGGGTGATTCTTCCTTCTAGCGCAACACCTTTTTTTGACGAGTCTGACTTATCACCAGGTAATTAATTAATTCATCGGCTTCGCTTTCTCCCGCAACTCAATTCTCCAAGCTTTGGCCAACTGCTATCCACTTCTCAGAGGGAGCATCAATTGCATATTGTTAGTCAGTCAGTCGAAAGCGACGTCAAGCAACCTTGAAGGTGCATCGCACCAAACTGTCGACCAAATACACATGTCGCTGTTACGGAGTTTGTTGCCTCATGACCTGAGAGGCTGAGCAATGCCACTCACTTGCTGGCCGGTATTGAGATCGGACGCTTGGGGGGGCTTTATGATGAACCATTATACCTTTAGACCCCTGTCCGTGTCCATGTCAAGTGTGGAGAGTACAGACAGGGGTACGCCTGGTTCGGGTCTGAAGGATGTTGGTGAGCTTCTTTCCATTGAAAGCTCCTCCAGCATACACCGCTTCTTCAGAAATAGATCTAGAGGCAGGACGAGCCCCAGCTGCTTCAGCGCGTTCGTCAACTTGACAACCACCTGCGACCCCTACTTACTGGTATGTAAAAACGAACAGGCAAGCATACCGTACTGAGGTTTCGATGAAACTACTCCGTATCACCACCGTAATACAGCTTTGATGGATTATGGAGCTCCTGCCAAGCATCTCATCCCACATCCCACGAACCACTACCACCACGAGTTGGTTCTCTGCTGCCGTTCAGCTGTGCATTGGTCTGTATTGTATGTACGGAGTCCTCGGCGGGGAAAATACACGAGACTGG
>JAAOAR010001312.1:0-13799 GCA_013395995.1 Fusarium pseudoanthophilum
TTTCTATAGCTTAATAAGGTTAGACTAACTACTACCTTTAATTAAAAAAAACAAGGCTCTTTTAATTAAAGCTGGAATGCTCGTTATGACTAATCTACGCTTTATACAACAGTATCTTTGTTCTATGACGTCTTCCTCTAGGCGTAAGCCTGGCACTGCTTCTTACAGAGGCATGTCATGTCAAATATCCAGCATCAACTCACAGACAATAGTAGTCACTCACAAGGCTATCAGTTACGTCATGTATTCGTAGCTTGACTATCTATATAATAGAGTTGTGATTGTAATTACAGCCTGGATTCATCTACCTCATCGTCCTCACCGAAGATGTTGAGAAATGAGATGTGAACTTCGTCAGTCAAGTCGCTTGCCTGTAGACTGCGTCCCTTCTTAGAAAAGGCCAGACGAGAACATTCCTAGGAGACAATTAGTACGATACTTTGGAACCATAGAACTCCGGGGTTCGCCTCTTGGCGGGAAGCTCAAGAGAGAATGGCAACCAGAGGTGACCTCTATGACTTTGATCAGAAAAGGGGCAAAACACATACTCTTGTGATAGCAGAGCCACCGAAGGCCGCGAGTCCAACCAACTCGTGCTCGCCGATTGGGTCCTTGCCGACATCCCACAGACGGTCCAGGTACGCTCTCCTCCATCCCAGAAATGTGGCAATTGAACCAGTCAGAGTATCTCCCTGCCCGCCACTCCTC
The DNA here is from genome assembly GCA_013395995.1 of Fusarium pseudoanthophilum. Classification (NCBI taxonomy): domain Eukaryota; kingdom Fungi; phylum Ascomycota; class Sordariomycetes; order Hypocreales; family Nectriaceae; genus Fusarium; species Fusarium pseudoanthophilum. The sequence continues at coordinate 709 of JAAOAR010001312.1, forward strand.
TTCTTACCACCTTCAAGGTCCACTGTCAGTGTTGTTTCGCCGTTGGAGATGTAATCCTTGGCACCCTTCTGAACCACTGTCACACCCTTAAGAGTTTTGGCCAGAGCCTCAACGCGCGCGGTCTCAGGCGCATTGTCGTCGACTTTGACTTTAAGTGCGTCGCACAATTTGCCAAACTCGACAACGTTGGGTGTCAGTACAGCACCGTCGTAGCCGCTCACCAGCTCGGGCTGCGTGTGCACGATCGCCAGAGCATCAGCATCCAATACGATGGGAAGCTCTTGCTCTCGAGCAGCACGGATAACGTGAGCGACAGTAGCATGCATCAGAGGATCACGACCCAGACCAGGCCCGATGACGAGGACATGGAGGCGAGGCAGTAGGTCTTTGATCTGAGCCGCAATGTGGTCAGCATTGGACTCGGGGTCCTTGGAAGCATTCCAAGCCGCAGGCTCATGTTCCTTTTTGGCGTTTTCACTCTGTCGCATCAGCGGATGGACCATGAGGTTTGGCGAGTATGACTTGATGACAGTTGCGGCTGCTGGTGTGCAAATGACATGCGACTACATGCGAGAGCCATGGTCAGCCAGAACATACCATGGAGAAAAGTACGATAGTATAAATTACCAGATCAGAGCCCAGCCTTGCGCTCGCCATGGCCGAGAAGTAGGGTGCGCCTGTATAATTTTCACTGCCGCCGATGACGGCGACTCTACCCAACTGGCCTGTTCTTGCGTCAGTCGTCAGTCATCCAGAATCAGTGCTTTGGCGACAAACCCTTGTGAAACCTCTCTAGCATTGGCGGAATCATACGCCGCACCTTGGAAAGGACCTCTTTTGTAGCAGAAGACATTCTTGGACCAGATTCTTGAGACGACATCGCAAGAGACTTATGTGATGAGAGAATGAAAGTTGGGACTGAGACGTTGCAGGGAATTGAGACGTATCCGCGAATGGCGGGGTGTTAATTAAGTCAGATCAGTTTTACGCATAAGGTTCCAGTAAGATGATAGAAGAAGAAAAATATGTGAAATGACGCAGCTTTAATAAAGAATCGCAAGACAATCGGCTAGATTTTATTGACCGGATTCCAATCGATCGGAATCGATGAGGTATTGCCAGCCTGGTGTTACAACTTATGATGTCACTTTTGTGAGCTTCAGACTCCAGGTGCTTTGTTCAATAAGATAAAATAAACCCAGGCAAAGGCTAAGTAATTGACGAGTCCTAAGTTTATGAGAGGATTGAATTAAACTACCTATCTACAACACCCAAGTTAGGCATCCAGTTGGCTTCATTCGACCGCGTTGTTTATGCCGGGGTTAACTAGGAGAAGGCCGAAACCCAAGCCCTCTATCAAAGACATTGACAAAGAAGAGCTTGGAATTTATAGAGAAGCGCCATTATCTGAATCCGCTATTCCTAGCTCAATTGTAGATAAGGTAGTTCACCCTCCGAATCCCTGAAAAACAATTAAGCCTCAACAGAAAGACAAGTAGACTTGGGGTATGTTCAGGCTATTTTGCGGTATCTTGGAATAGAGATTTCATTGCTTACATCAACCCTAGCTGTAGAGCATATGCTTCTATAATACTGGTAAGCCCCCTGGATGTAATGAATAAGAAGAACTTGAGTATCCTCTCATGTAAACACTAAAAAGCTCTATTATATCACATTGACAGGGAAAAGGTTCGGTACCGTATTTCTCTCTGCGAGTGCCGGTTTCTAAGCCCTTGTCTTACTCCTGCACTTACTCCAGCAAAGGTTCAAGGGGTTTGAGTCCCATCACGAACAGGCATCACCTCAACAGCCTCCATCATTGGTACCACAGTATGACCCTCGTGTCCACACTTTGGCCAATACTCATGAATATCTCGCCTTATGCCACCCCATGAGCTCCATCCTCCATGCCATATAATGTGCATCTCGTCATCGTCTTTGACTTGGAAGAAACTGATATCAGTATCGAGAAGGGGCTGGTGTCTCATAACGAACATGAGTTTCTTAATGTCGGGAAACATCTCTCGAACATCTTCGAGCAGCCGATCTAGTTTGACGTCGGACTCTTCTATATCGGGCCATTTCACTGCAACATTCCAAACGTCGTAGATTTCACCAGGACCAGGTAGTGAATACTCCCATACCATCTCCTGATCCCAATAGACGATGTCCGTGGATGGTAGAAACCAAAGACTTTTGTAAATGCCGCTGTTCAGTCCGAATAACTGCCTGGCTTCACCTTTGAAAAGAGCCTGAGATTCGCGACACGCTTGCGCAGAAGCTGGAGGTTTGTGAGGAAATATGATTCGAGTGCAATCTATTTCCGCATCCTCAGGACTGCTATCCAATCTAAAGATCCTTGGCTTTCTGAAAGACAATCTCCATATCATTGTTCGCAGCTCAATGGGAAGTTTATTGAACTTGTGGAATGTTGTAGTAGCGCAGTTTGTCGTATCAAACTCTTTGCCTGGTCCACCAAATTCAGCTTTCAGATGTAACAGTTGATTTCCTACGATCGTAATTTAGCATAGAAGGGTGTGGAAGATAGAACGAGACAAACCATCTTGTGTTGTGAAGTTCATGTCTAATGTTCCAGACACTCTTGGGAAAAGCAACTTGAGCTTTTGGAACGGCGATGTCACTGCATTGTAGATCTTAGAGCTCAGCGACGGAGTTGGCACCGAAGATTGCATAGTATTCTGTCCTTGAAGAAGGGGGCCAAAGCCAATCAAGGGTTGCCGACTAGGCATCATGTGCCGGATGAATGATGCTTTGGCATCCGAGGGCATACGTTGAGGCTCAAATAGAGAAGAGGTAATAAATTGTGCCAAAATGCGAGGAGTAACACAATCTTGCAGAGTGCTTACAAGTAGAAAATTAAGAGGTTTGTGTGAGAGAATATATCTGCGTTTGGTTGGATGGCAAGTTGGCAAGAACAGGTGTGCTGCCACTGCTCGGTAACTGGCGGAAACCACAGGTAACATGCTCCTCTGTTTATGAAAACGTGGGCCTTCAAGGGGGAATTTTCACAACGGGAATCGAGATAGATCTAGATAAACACCTAAGCGGCATATATCAGTGCTGAAAAGCTACGACCTCTTGAGCGGCTTTTCCCGACATGGATGGGCACAATTGTTTGTTGAAATGAGACTACGTGCTTCTTATAGCGCTGTTTGTTCTTCCGTGAACTATCAGCAGTAAGTTATATAAGCTAACACGTCTCTCAAAAAAGTGGTTAGAGAACTTGTTACATGGATGTCACGGATGGGTAGATATCTATAAAGAAGTTCAGTGTTCGGTCGGTTTCCTCCTTACATTAGTCATTTGGTGCTTCAGATCATCAAATATAAAACTCATGAGAACCAAACGTCTAAGAGCTTTCTAGAAATAAAACCGAGGCCGTGTTTTATCTTGCACAAACAGTACGCCAGTGCAGCAGGTAGCCGCTCAAGGGCGAATCACAATATGACGGGTGCTTGAGCGACAGACGGCTGGCAGCTGTTGGCAGTCCTCACAGCCAGGCGAAAATTGTTTGTGATTCATATTTCAGCGCCTTGATTCAGTCCTGTTCTGAGTTCCGTGCGACTCGGACCTCACACAAAAGTGTTATTGTGCATCCTTGGAGTGTGTCTTTCGCACAGTTGGTGCGCTCTCCCATGCGCTCACTTGCTTTCAGCTGGAAAGTCCTCTGTCCACGCCCGCAGAGCATTATATTCCACACATTCTGGATTTCTCTCTCTTGTTATTACCAAATAGTCGTCATGGAGCATGCCTCCATAGATGGGCGGCGAAGGAACAAACCATCAGTTCCGATTCTTTATCCGTCACGCAAGTCAGAGACAGATGCAGCACCCTCCCTTCGACCAGCCTCACCTCCCAAAAGTAACCCATGGGCTCCAGCCAAAAAGCCTCGGGTCAATCCTACAGCGGGAATGTTTCCGCCTTTGCCTAAGCCTCAAGCACCATGGTCGCCGGTCAAAACACCTACTGCCAGTATGTCGAGGGCCTCCTCGCTTTCTCCGGGCAAAAAGAGATCCATAGACGATACAGTATCGGGTGCGCTTGGACCCGGATCAACATCCCCTTCCTCCATCACGTCTTCCTCATCTCGCCATATTTTTGAGGCTGCGGCACCACGGGCGACTTCAAAGTGAGCTGATCCTTCTCTGTGTCCACCTAGTACCATCAACTGACCGCCTTTAGTCTATGGAATTGTCCCTTTGGTGCTGATGTGGTGGTACGGTCGGGGAACTTAAGCTTTCGAGTCCATCGCAACATTGTGGTACCCCAGTCAGGCTGGTTCCGCGATAACCTGCCACCACCCAATGTGGTAAGTATCTTCTCTTCCGTCCAGCTTGTAATTATTCGAACTGACAACTTCAGGATGGGACACCGGTTGTGGTGACTGTGGGCTTCGCTCCTGAGACTGTCGCTCATTGCTTACGTTTTATATATACCGATAGTACGTGTCGGGCTCTATCTGAATCAAAGGAGTCAGGAACTGATACGCGAAACAGAAGTTGAAATTTGCGACATCGATACCCAAAATCCCTGGAATGCTGCGCATATTCCTTGTTGTGTCTTGGCGTATACCACTGCTGTCCACTTGCGTATGGCGAAAATGACATGCCATCTTCTTCGCGTGGTCGAGAATACTTCCAGTGAACTTGGCGCTCTAATACGTAGAGACCATATTTCTCAAAAGCTGGACTGCTCCAAATGGGTCCAATTCTCATGGCACTATCAGAGGGCGTTGGATATCATCGTTCGGGAACAGCCTCAGAAGCTGATGGTGCCCATGAGGCTAGCTATGGCAAGCATCCTTGATGCTGTGCTCTTCTGGGTGGTACGGCATCCTCTGTTTACCAGCGACCTGAAAACACCGTGGCAAAAGATTCTAGAAAACAGTATGCATGATATTGCTGAGTATAAGCAGCTGTGCCGAAGCACGCATTTGTTCAACAGTCCGTTGCCAGATGAGTTGGCATTGCTGGAACTATTCGAACAAACGAAAGCAGAAAAGGGGCTACCAGAATTTTCAAAGTCAGTGGGGACACAAACAGAAGATGATGGTGGCTCCGAACAAGAAACGAAGGGCCAGCGAAGTGATGTTTCTTTCACTCAGCGCGAGAGACGAGGCTCGCTGTAACTTTCGACTTATTTGCTGGCTTGACGACTTGAGAACGAGGCAACATGGTATCTTCTTTTTCTTGGACTTCTGGCTACGACGAACTATATTGTAGACAAAAGAATAGAACTATTGATGAACAGTGGTGGATATTAGCTATTTGTATTCAAACAGAATAAATAAAGGCTGGTGTTGGCAACGAGTTCCTGGGTAGGGTAAGAAACTATATGAGGTCGGCCCCGGTTTGTGTTTCGTTCCAGGCTGAACCAGGCTATCAGCTCAAGATTCAGCTGCGCACCGAGATTCGAAAGTACCTTGCAGCTGCTGTAACTTATGCAGATAGCCAAGGACATCAACATACCATGACCAGCAGGAGTATTCAGGCGTACCTCACAGCTGCACGTGTGTTTTAACGCTACTGACACGATAGATAGAGGAGAACGAGGACACTGGCACCCTCACCTCGGGGAACAAGAAAATATAAACTTTAGAAGAGAATTCCAAAACAAACACAGTAAAGGCTCCTCTAAGTTTAGGCTGAATTGCCTAAGTCTTCTCATCCCTTAGGATAAAGGTCCTAAGCTTTCTTGCCTCCGCCTGCCTTGGCCGTCTAAGATCATACTGGAGATCATCCTATGGCCAGCTATCGGCTTACTTAATGTTCTTTGACTATCTTTTTCTAGCAGGACCTCTGTCGCTAATGAAGAACTCAGAATACCAGTAACACTTTTTGTAACTCCCGTATGTTTTGACTGAAGCGAGTGATTTCAAGCTGCAAAGGCCATCCTGTCGATTTTGGAGAGCAAATGATCTTCTTATTTCAGCATTGTCTCCGAGGAATTGCACAATGAAACCAGACTCCATCGTGTCCAGTTGTATATGTCTCGTGCTGTCGAAAGCTCGAACATCCATTGAACGAGGATGATTTTCCAGATGTTCTTTTGAGAGGAGTTTGTCGTCATTCTCAGCTAAGCATTCGCCAACGATTAGGACAAGTTCCGTGCCATGACTATGGGTCGGCAACCATGTCGTAGAAAGTCTCAGTGACTCGTATGTAGGTCTTGTTTTAAGGTCACAATCAGGGATCTCTTGTTCAGTGAAGACGGATTTGGTCAATCCTGTATCCACAACCGCATAATTGACTCCAGCTTTTGAACTTAGACTGTGGCTGTTGGGTATTTTCACTCGTATAATCTTAAACTTGGCCCATCCTGGCTTCACCGTGTTGTAGGCCAGCCCCGAGTCACTAAATGCCCAGTTTTGTGTCTCGCCATCTCCCAAGATCAACCATCAAGATACGTTGAAGTCGATAATGTGTAGCTAGTTTGCGTGTTTCCTGTTTCAGTCGCAGAAATTGATATGTGCGATATGCAAGATGTGGTAGGGGAAGGAGAATCGGAAAAGGAGAAACGTCTTAGTGACATTGTTAGAGGATACCGCCGAGAACAATAAGCAACTTAGACTGGAGACAATAGGCCAAGAGAGTGACGTGGGTGAATGCCGGGGGAGTAGGGTTGAAGAAGAAGACTAAATAAATAAAGGAGAGGCTCAGGATGACAATGGATCCTACCTATTTATAACAAACAAAATGATATCAAGGCGGCAGCGATGATTCACAACACGTGACTCGTCGTTTTATATGAGATCAACAATACTGCACTTGATTATAAAGTGAGGCCTCTCTATCATTTCAAACTTGTATTGTTTGCCAGCCGATTGTATCAACCCAAGGTATCCTCGAGCCGTTGGCGAACGACAGAACCCCGCTTAGCAGTCTGTGCCTAGAGAATACATAGCACTTCAGCTCTCTACCATCAAGAAAATACCCACAGTGTGGATCGTGGCCTTCAAAACATCTACTCGCCTTGTATCGTCTCATCCATCAACAATGCCCTATGTATATAAGCCATGGATATTGAAAAGCCTGGGTATCCCATCATGGGACCATGTCCGGATGATGGGCGCAGAGGGACTCCGCAAAGAAAAGGAACGCCGTCAAGAGTTAAAAGTCAGTATTATCACAGAAGTCCAGACTAGATGGCAGTCCAGTGATATTGCGCCCCTTTTTACTAATTTGGTTACCAGGAGAAACTCAAAGCTGGACAGAAAGAGTCCGACGAACGACATGTCTCATCTGAAACATCTGTCAAGGTAAGATCGATTCTTTTAGGTACAGGATATTCACTAACCAGAGGAATCCTTAGGTTCAGGAACCGGAAGAGAAGCACGATGTACTTTCAGGCCAAGAAAGTGGCAAGCCTGAGCACGAAGCGGATAGTGCACACAGTGCCGAGGATGAAAAGAAGGGAACGACAGAGGTTGGACTATAAACACTTAGCTGTTTCCCTTAGCGGAAGATTCTTCAAGTAATAATGAAACTCGGGACACTGTTGTTGTGCAAGACCAAGATAATTCACTGATTTTGTTTGAGTGGCCTTGTCGGACCTTGATTAGAAATAAAATAAGCAGAGGGTATTCTAAACTCCTACTAGATTTAGGCCAAATTACCTAGATATTTTAATCATCTAGGATCGAAGTCCTGAGCTTTCTTTTCTCCCCTGGGTAGTACCTAGGTACCTGAGTCGTCGAGGATTTGATTATGCCAGTCACGTGGCGTCGCGTGAGTTTACAAGGTACTAGGTAGGTACTTTACGCGACACTCGGGCAGTTGTGGATTCCCTGCCGTGCGTCATTCACTTTCAGTTTTGGGTTTCAGGTAACTGGTACATAACTTTTCGGGGCGATTCAGAACTGAAATACGTGCTCATACTTGTAAACAATCCATTCATTACCCTTGACTTCGAAGCAACATGGTTGCTGGGTACCAACGGCTGAATGAAAAGCAATCGCAACCGAATCCCCATGTTGTCTTCATCAAACCTTTAGAGGGCCCAGACAAAGAGATAGCTCAGGACTTTCTTGAGAGAATAGCAGCACAATGTCGTGAGTTAATAGTTTCCTTGAGCAGTAACACGGTATTGATATTTGCGGTTATCAGGTCCCATTATGCGAGAAAACCACCTGTACGTTACTTCGCTAGAGGAGTACGAGCCAAATCGTGAATTCGTTGGGCGGAATTTTAATGCAGGCGAAGTCGTTCAACTCGTGCTAAAGTCGCCTAGTACTGGCCGCTGGTTACCATTCAACTATGTGCAGATGGTCATGATGCATGAGCTGGCTCATTGCAAGCAAATGAATCATTCAAAAGCATTCTGGACCGTTCGAAACTTGTACGCTTCTCGGATGCACGAGCTTTGGTCCAAAAACTATACCGGAGACGGCCTCTGGGGAAGGGGTGCTAACCTTGCCACTGGTGAATGGGAAAAGAATAGCGTGCTGGCTGACGAGGTTCTACCAGACCATCTTTGCGGAGGTACTTACAGATCACGTCGCAAGAGACGGGTCAAGCCAAAACTGTCCTACCAAGAGCGAAAGGAAAGGCGAATCTTAAAGAAGTTTGGCAAGAATGGGGTCGCTCTCGGTGCCGATGAAGAAGAAAAGGTCAAGTTGGAGAGTGGCAGGAAGATTCAAGCAAAACCTCGGGTTGCTGGAAGCATGCGAGGACGCGAGCTCCGGGCGGCGGCGGCACTCGCTCGCTTCGAAAAGCAAAAGACAGAGCTCGAGACTCTCAAAGATAATGACGAGACAGATTCCGGGAGTGGCAGCGAATTTGAAGATCAGCCTGGAGAAGATTCTAAGGATGCTGTCGATGTGAATGGTAAGAAACTACTTGATGGACAAGGCCACGGCATGGTCAAAGTCTGTGACGATGAGGATGGAGATGATCCTGGGGCCGAGGATGAGTGTCGAGAGCTTCAAAGAATGATTAGGAGCATCAAACGGGAGTGGCCTGAGCCGCAAGTTACAGAACCACCTCAAGAACCTCGGCCTCAGGTTCTCAACAACCAATCACCGCCAACAGCGGTACCTGCTAGTACTGTCAAGGCAGAACCTGCCGGAGGATCTAAACAGCTCAAGATACCAACAGCATCGATAGCCAATGCAACAGCCACGAACGGGTCCCGAGTTTCGCCCCCTCGAGGTTCAGCTCAGCCAGTCGAATCGACAAGCAATCAGGCACGCTCCGGCGGAACTTGCTCCATGTGCTCTTACGACAATTCTGGTTTATCACTTACATGTGCAATGTGTGCAAATGTATTGGATCCCTCAACGACAGGCTCGTGGCAGTGTTCAAGCGACGCGTGTAAAACTACACAGTATCACAATTCTGGCGATTGTGGGGTCTGCGGGTTGTGTGGTCAAAGAAGAGCACAGGCTGCGTAAAATCGCAGTAAATCAAGCCCTACTTATTACGAGGTTCCGAGGAAAGATTATGTTTGATGACAGAACTAGGTGTTGAGCAGTACCAGACATGACGACTCCTTTTGGCGACACCGAGATGCAAATACGTTGAATGGTTTATGTAGTAATGCCGCAGCACAGTAGCAGATTGAAGTCCTTGATGGCAATAATGATAATGTTAGAGCAGTTCGCATGCAAGGGCATGTATCGCTTGGCATTAGAGTATCGGTGTTCTTGAATCAGACATGGTATAAGCGTCGAGTCTCTTGTGTGAAGAACAGGAACTGGGCAAGTCTGTCTTCCGTGAACCTCCAACAGCAAGTGACAAACAGAAAGCTTCAGCCATCTGTCTCCATCTATCAGCCTTCAAACACACTAAGGACCACAGTCAAATGTTGAATATTCGACTTGTACATTTTGCTAATCTCCAGATTGGTTTCATGGACACGCAATGACAATTATATGCTTGACTACCATGTACGTTATGAAAGACGATCACAATAAGATCACTATCACGGTTTCCCAAAAATGAGTCTATTTCCAATCTGTAGCACTTGCAGTTGCAACTCATGTCATTTTGTTAAATTTTGGTGCATCAAGTTGCTTGCATTGCAGTTCATCGAGTAAGAGCACTGGCTTGGAAAGATCTTCTCATTGCTTGTCTTGGAGCCTTGATGACTACACAGGATTCGCTTCCATGAGGGATCAGCGGAGTTCCTATTTACAAACGGTTAACCTCCATGTTGAACCTAACCTGCAAACACAAATTCTACCCTCCATATATCCTCCAAATCCATGTCGGGCAGTATGTTGCTTCGTGTAGCTCGTTCCGAGAGGATCTGCAATTTGTGAGTGCTGTCACCTTTACAGCAACACCCTCAAAGTCAAAGTCATACCGGTTTGACCTTTTTTTCTTCATCATATCATGGAGGTTCTGATAGGAATATCGCGGTTCTCATGCCCGATCGTTTGAGATGACCAAGGGCTGTGTCACAGGCGTGAGGAAACGGGAGGGTCTACATCGGTTAGTGACAACAGCCACTTACATCGTTGTACTCGTTCATGGGTTGCTCCGTGAGTTGTAAAATGGCTTAAGAGTTACAAATGCGAATTATGGTGCTGAAATTAGTTGGAAAGGAGTGGTGTTTCTACGCAAGAGCGGTGGTCGACTGCAAATCGAGCATAATTCATGTTGTCAAGGGAACAAAAGACGAGGTATTACTCTTGGAGAGCGGGCCGATTGACCGGCGGCAGAGTTCAGGTCATATTCGATGTGAGTAATAGGCGAGGGGGGGCCGAAGACAAGGTGAGAAGAAGGACGAAATAAATCCACGGAGCGTGGGGAGCAAGTTAAGATAAGGTGGGAGCGGAAACAATAGCGGTGAATGACAGAGTGGGGAGTACTGAAGATGAGTAGAAAATCATGGCAAGATTAGAAGAATGAACACAAACACGGTTTGAAGATGAAAGGTTGAGCTAGGTAGGCTGTAAAGACAGGAGACAGAGGAGGGGATTTCGATTGAACGGCGAGGAAAGAGTGAGGAATGGGGATGAGACAAGAGATGGGTGAGGGAACAGCAGATTCCAGTAAGTGAAGCATATAATCATTCTGTTATGTAGTGTTTTCTGGCGAGGATATCATTGGATGGCTCGAATCAGATCGACATGCTCACCAAGGTCCAGACCTTTGAGAACATGGGTGGGCTTGACGCTGACGATGTTATCCCCCACCCACCATTAGGGACAGACCTACCATTGAGCTAGTGTGTATTACAGTGCAGCAAACCCATTGTTCGGCTGTGGGCTGGAAGCTGTGACATCGTGGATAACTTCCTAGCTTTACACCCCCTCTTTGACGCTATATATGCACCCACAGGGTGGCTATGGCCGCCACCAAGTTCGCCAATCTCTTGGTGGTGTGACGGCCAAGACCCAACCTCGTCCCTCCAATTCCTGGTCTTGTATTCCAGACAATGCGATTCCGTACATGAAGTTTTTGTCTGTAGATGGCTGTTATCAATTGAACAAAGCCACTAAACTGCCACTCCAGACAGTGGTATACCAGGGGCAACAGGTCATCTTCGATGAGTCTAAGCTAAATGACCGTTATTAATCAAGAGAAAAAGCGTGATGACACTCAACACTGGCCAGGTAGTGTTGGGTGAGTAGCATCGAGCACATAATACACCAAAGAGGGTGTAAAGGTAAGGTATTTAGGAATTCTGATCAGAAGCTCAAAAAGACAGACTGGCTGTCGATGTCGAAGCCAAGGACACCAATGCACCTCAGCGGCCGAGGATGCCGTGAGCCGGTCTCGGGAGCATGTGGGCGGACGCGGGGTAACATTCTGGGTCCATGATTGGCTATCTGGAGGTTTCCTTTAGACATTAAACAGCGGGCCATGGCCCCGTTACGCTGTTTTTAGTTTCAAGGTAGGTACCTAAGTGAACTTAACCGTGCGTGTTTAGTCGGAGTTCAGACCTCCCGAATAACGTGGCATTTGGGGAAATTCAAAGGCTAACAGTCGCCGTCTATCGATTCCCAGAGGAAGAAATGGCCATCAAGGCCAGAAAGACAAGATGGACGGCGGACACAAGCATATAGAATGTTTCTGAAAAGTAACACGATGGGCTGTCTACGCTCCATTGTACTGTAAACAGCGACAGGCATACCTACCAACATGGTCCCAGGATGCAAACGAGATGAGAAGGTTGCTGCAAGCATTGCTAATGAATGCCGGAATATGGATATGGCATGGTGATGACGACTCTGCCACCCACCGTGTGTCATCGCTTCATAGCGCCCAATTCCCCGAGCGATGCTGATCACTGTTGAAGCTTGAGATAACACTAGACAGGAGCATCACTTGATCTGAGATGCGCGACGCTAAGAGCATGGACCAGACCGTGTGTGGTGCAAGGTTTTGACAAGAGTCATGTCAAGGGGGAAATTGAGGTGTGATGGGCTGCCAACAGCTGAAATGGGATTGGACATGAACTCGGGATCGCAAAGGTGATCCATGAGTCAAGCTGTCAATAAGTTCAAGAGTTGTGGGCGGGGGGACTTGCAAGCTGATGAAGATTATGGTGTTTCGTATGCACATCACAGTTACGTCGTAGGTATCTTATCACATTCAATCCCCCTTCCCACCACTCTTCACTGATGGCGTTGCTGTGCTAGCAGTAAGCATACGGGCTTGTATGATGACAAAGAGGCTAGCAACGCCCAAAAGTTTCGCTTGCTGGGCTGTCACTATATTTCTGGACACTATTGGATGCTCAGTTTGGGCATGCATACACAGTTGGTCGTTGGTGTGCGACCAATCACAAGTTCTCATTAGCTCGGTCGTCTGTCGGTGCTTCGTGCTGTAACAGAATGTCGAGATAAGCTGGCGCGAAAGTAGGAGACCGGGAGGGACCTCTAATCCTCCTCCAGAATCGTCACATCACCATCTCTGTTGCCGCCGTTGAACTGTGCCTGTGAGGCAGAGTCGCAATCCCTGCGATAAAACGCTTAAAGGTAGGTTTGTCTTAGTTATTTGTTCCTCTCTGAGGGGACATAATATGTTATTTATTATATTTTCTATATTTTATCTATATTTTAATTACCTTACTTAATTAATATAAGCCTTTTAAAACCTTCTCTTTAGGCTATATTACTA
>JAAOAR010001347.1:0-11850 GCA_013395995.1 Fusarium pseudoanthophilum
ATAGTATATACTTTACTAACTTAAACTATTAATAGTATTAAGTAAATATAAATTTATAGTTATTAATTATCTTATAGAATATATCCCCTTATATAATAAGTTAAATTCTTTAACTAATACTTACTTCTTTAATATTATATTTAAAAATAAAATCCTTATAAACTGGGTCAATTCCTTATATTAGCTTTTACCCAGTAACCTGCAGGGTAGCTATCACTAGCACAGGCATGCATGCTAACTAATCCTTATACGGCAGTATCTCGCCCTTCTTAGAGACCCCCGCCCTATCTTGTTCGGCTTCTCTCTGCCAGGCAGCTAGCTTTCCTTCAGTCTTCCACTTGCGAATATCTCTGACGGCGTTATCGCAGGCTCCTCTAGCCAGAGCTGTATAATTGACCTCTATGTCCTTAGCAGCCTGTGTTCCAGGCTTGACATTGTCGAGTTTCAGCTCATACATAGCTGTCAGGAACAACTCAGGTCGCTCATTGTCCTCTTTCCCTGCTGTGCCGTGAGACAGTAGGAAGGTACTTGTGGCGCCTGTTGTGACTGTCTTTGCTTGAACCTAGATGGTGTGAGCCGACATCCATCAATATCTCAGAATGTGGGGTCGCACTTACATGGAGCGGCGGGGCGATGATTACATCCTGGATCAGATCCTCACCAGCTGCTGTGTGGACCGCACCATCGGCAAGGGTGAGCTTGCGACAAAATTCGTTCTGTGTGCCAGATAAAACCTCGCAAGAGGCTACGTACGGTGCAAAGTCGTGGGGGTTGCGGCCGCCTCGTCGAATCCCATACCAAAGTTCCGTCGCACTGAGCACAACGGTCTGATCTGGTGGGTTCACGGATTGAGTGAAGGCAATATTGAAGCTGAACGTGGACTGGGTCATGGTGTAACAGGGACTCGTAAGCAAGGTTTATCGAAAGTAAATAATACCAAATAAGTAATTCGTATCAGTCGATCGATGCAGATAAGGCGCTAAGGTTAATGATCCCACCCAACAGTCATGCAAAGCGTTTGTTCCCTGCTCACGCTGTCGATATATCTTTCGTGTTGAATCAACGCAACCGTCGAAGTTAGGAGCTGGATGTGTTATTTGCAGTTAAAACTTGTAATAGAGAGCTTAAATCAGTTGAGAGACCTTAGCAAGCAATGATTCTTTCCGGTTTTGGAGTGCTGTTCGGCATCTGCAAAGTGGATGGAACCCTTCGGCCCGCTTTACGAAAACAACTTGCGAAAAGCCAAGAACCCTGGTGGCCTAACCAACCTCTGGCATCCCCCGTTGGAAGCCACCAATGATAGACCTTCGAAAGGATCTTTACGATTAGAGCTATCAAGGTTGCCGTAAGAAGAATTTCGAAGTCGGAGTGAGTATTCCTTGTGATGCCGAGTCTGAACATATTTTTGTGTAGCGATTGATCTGGGTCTATCGGGCAGAGAAACTACCTCAGACCCCAAATCAAATGTCCATTGTAAGCGACTACTAAACCAGGGTTCTGTTGCTTTACTTGGCTTGACTATATATTGTAGTCTTTGGGATACAGAACTACAACTTATAGCTAAGGGAAAGAATTAGTGCACTTTCTAATAGTTATCTTTTTGCCACATGACCAATATGCCGAGAATAAATATTCTATTTATAGGTCTTATTGAATAGACACCACTAACATTGTACTGCACTGGCTAGCTGATGTTATTTCCGCGACTTAAACATGATCTCAGCCTGTGCATCAGGCAAGATAGCCAAGCCATAATGAATTTGCCCTGGCTTATCCGTGCCCTTCTTGAGCTTAACATGATAGTTCTTGAGTAGATGCGCAAGCACCACCTTAATCTGAGCGCTGGCAAAGAACCGACCAGGACATGCCCAAATACCATGCCCGAAATTGATGTTGTCAAGACCTGTTGATGCGTGCTGGTATTTAGTCTCGTTCCCTGGAACTTGGCGAAGTCTAGAGAAGCGGAACGGATCAAATTTCTCTGGATCGGGATATACTTTAGGGTCGTGGTTGATGAAGTGGCTCATGATGGTCATGCGTGTTCCCGTAGGAAGAATGTCCCCGGTAGATGTCTTGAGTCCTTCTGGGCTCGTGACGATACGGGGAATGTTGACTGTGCTGCGATTAGTTTGGTGAAACATGAAGCGGGAGAGTGCCTTTGCTTACCTAGTGACGGAGGACAAAGGCGCTGCGACTCCTTGGCAAAGCTATCTAGTTTTTTCAGTTTGGCCAACGAGTTCTTATCAATCACGCCATCATCTCCAAGAACTTCGGTCAACTCATTTCGCATCTCTTCTACATCTTCCTCAGGAGTGGAAGCCAGGTCAAAGACGATGTAGGTCAAGGCGTTGGACAAATTGTAGATGGAAGCAAACGTTGCCAGCAGTTGATCTCTGCCAAGCTCCTGAACCGTTGGGATCGTTTTGTACTGGGAAATGAACCAGTCGAGCAAATCTCCCCCAACATGTTTCTCCTTGTTGGCAGAAGTAGTAGAAGACGAGTCCTGTTTCTCCTCCAAAAGTGGTGCCAGTTTCGCCTCATTATTCTTCCGCTGACGCTTCAAACTTCGTACCTGAGGGAGAAATGGGGCGACGAAAAACCGGATAGGCTGAGGGATCATCTTGAGAATCATCCAAGCCTTGGAGACATCGGCTGTATAATTGACATTGGCTTCGACCCAGTCTGGTTCACGACTCAGTGGAAGTCCCACGAATGCCCTTCCAGACATAAGAGATGCGACTTTGCACATGGCCTTGCGAGCAACAATTGGCGTCCAGTCTTTACACGGGCCGATTGTGTTGAAAATTGCATATTCGACCTCATCGGTGAAGGACTCGAGAACGGCCGGGGTGTTACGAGTGAGAACGTTGCGCATTGCTGAGTCGAATTCGTCTGACTTGGTACCCATGTAGGTATATTCGCCGAGAAAAACATCATAATGGTGCTTCCTAAATGCTGTCAGTGGGTTGAACAGCCAGCTACCATCGGTCGACTTGCTTGATTGACACAACTGACTCGGGAAGCCCACGAATGGTGTCTACATCGGCGGGTGGCAGAACAGCCATTTCCATCCCTGGCAATTCGAGCATAAAAGGCGAAGTCGGGTACTACAAAAGCGAATCAGCTCTCAAACTGAGAATTGGGCCGAGAACTGAATGACGGACCTGTTTGTACGCCTCGGTAAGAACATCCAGCACATTGTTGTCTCGTAGTCTAAACACTGGCAAATTATGCTTCTTTTTCGGTCGGACCATGCGACAAAGACCATAGGTCAGTGCCAGTAGCAAGGCAATCCCGTAATGGAAGGGCAAATATTGCAGCTTTGCAGCTTGGCTAGTCAAATGCTGTACTATGCCCATCGCGAAGACGTGGAATGAGGCTCAAAGTTTGAGTGCTGCTTTCTAATGATTGTGAGGAAGTGAAGGCAAGGGCACCACATAAAACTAAACGCAGTGTCAACTAAGATATTCGGGTCACTAAAACATTCACACGGGCCGAATTATCGACTCTGCCCAACCTGCTCACAATATTTAGGAATCAAGGCCAGCACTATCTCGGCAGCACTAACCATCTGCCTCTCCAAATCCCGGCTTTTCACAATGCAGGACAGCGACATGGTTTGGTATTTTGCTTTCGGCTCCAACATGGCCAGCACAACGCTGAAGCGAAGGCAGCTAAGGCCAAGAGACTCTCGGCCTGTCTTTTTGCCCTCCCATGTACTTTGCTTCGACGTGTTCGGTGTCCCGTACATGGAACCCGCCATGGCTGGCATTCGAGAGAGGACTCCGGTCGACGATGCAGAAGCGACGCCGTCGGTACACGGAATGGCTTACTTGCTTTCACGGGAAGAATACCATCGGCTCATAGTCTCCGAAGGGGCGGGCGTCGCCTATGTCGAGATGG
This sequence comes from Fusarium pseudoanthophilum, assembly GCA_013395995.1. NCBI lineage: Eukaryota > Fungi > Ascomycota > Sordariomycetes > Hypocreales > Nectriaceae > Fusarium > Fusarium pseudoanthophilum. Next base: position 3,904 of record JAAOAR010001347.1, read on the forward strand.
AGCTGATAGCTCGGACCTGTTCAACTGGGTTTACGGCGCGGGCGGCGACTTCTGAGGAGATTCCGGTGCGGACCTTGATGGCGAGATTTCCATTCCGGCCCGAAGCCCTTCCGAGCGTTCGGTATATGGTAGGCCATTGCGGACCTATGACGTGCATACCTATAATCTGACTTGAGCAGGGGTTATTGATTCAGGGGGCCCAAGATTCCGGCCTGCCATCCTCGTACCAAGACTATCTACGTGGTTTACCCGCGTATCACAAAAGTCTTTCCAAGTACGAAGAGTTCGGCGCCTCGCTCTTGATCGGGTTTTGGATGCCTATACTCAATGGCATGATGAAGAGGGTGAAGCGGAGACCTGATTCGCATGGCAACGCAAAGCCCTGGGTTGGGGATTTGGTTAGATTAGTTTTTATCACTATGTGGCTCTACTACGATACCATACATAGCCGTATCTGGGGTCGAAATGGTGGAAGGAATCTAGTCGGAACTACTTAATAATGGCTCATTGCTACCTAGTTCTGTTCAAACTTGTCAATGATATACTTGATAAAACATGGCTCCAACACCTGATGAATCCTTGTCGCAGGCCCATGCCCTGCTAAAAAGAGTCCCATTGATCGGTTAGTAAAACAGTTGCCATCACACTCCGTCACTCACGAGGAACAAAGATGGGCACAATGACTTTCCTTACATCGTCCGGGGATGGTTTCGAAACAACTTTGAGCTTTTCTTTCCTGGGATTCATAACATGCCTATCGGCCAAACAGATTTAACTCGACTGAGAAAAGGCCTCGTTGGTGGACAATTTTGGAGCGCCTTCGTCCCAATGTTTGTTAGCTCCAAATTCTGATCTTACCGTGCCTGTTCTGACCCCTCTTAGTCCAAAGACCAATCATGCACTCGGCAAGCTTGAGTGTCTGATGAAGACTTTACAGCAGATTGACACTATTCACTTACTAGTTGAGACCTTTTCTGAGTATTTCGGAGCAGTAAACTCGTCAAAGGATATCGAAACAATTTTCAGATCAGGAAGAATTGCTAGTTTGATCGGTGTTGAAGGCCTACATCAGATTGCTGACAGTTCCTCTGTTGTGAGACTGTTTCACAGACTGGGTGTCAGATACATCACTCTCTGTCACGATGATGATAATCTATATGCTGATTCCTCGGTAAGTATTTGAGGTCTGCTTAATGACTTGGCTAACGCTATCTCAGGACGGAAAGAACAAAAATGGGGGTTTATCTAGCCACGGCCTGGAAATGATACGTGAGATGAACCGTATCGGCATGTGAGTTATCGAGAGTGCCTTTCGTGTTATTCCTGCTAATATCCGCCCTCGCAGGATAGTCGACCTATCGCACACAACTACAGACACTCAGAAACAAGTCTTGGGTGTCTCTCAAGCCCCAGTCATTTTCTCTCATTCCTCTTGGTAAGTCCTCATCTACTGCAGCGTTAAAGAACAAAGAGTCTCACTAAATCAGTAATTCACTACTACCAAGTCCTCGCAACGTTACAGATGAGGTCCTAGATCTTCTGAAGACAAACAATGGCCTTATAATGATCTGCTTTCTCCCTAACCTCGTCAACGCCAACGGAGTTCAAGGAGCTGTGGTCGATCAGGTTATTGATCATATTATATACGCAGGTCAAAGGATAGGCTTTGAGCATGTTGGCATTGGCTCCGATTTTGATGGTATGCTACAAGGTCCAAAAGATCTGGATGATGTGTCCAGATACCCGCAACTTGTTGGGAAGCTTCTAGACCGCGAGCTCCCAGAGGATATCATTACACAAGTACTTGGCGGTAACATAATCAGGGTTCTGGGTGAGGTGGAAGCTGTGTCAAGGGAACTAAAAGGTCAGGTGCCTGTGTTATCTGATGAGATAGAGGAAGTATGGACATCAGAGCAAAAGGATATACTGACTAGAATGGGAACATCAAGGAGTTCTCAGGGTTTTAGCAACTAGATTTAATTATATATAGCTATACTAACTAAACTCGAGAATTCTACTTATATAACAGATCTATCTACAGAGAAAAAAGTGCATTACCTCTTCAACAATCAGTCAATACCCCAGTATATATCATCCAATCACTAAACTACATAATCAGGAAGGCTAGAGCAACAGCGGCAAGCCCGACCACTCCAACATGGAGTGACATGCCCCGAGCGGCATCACCTGTAGCTGTGGATGGGGTAGGCTTGGGCATTGAAGAAGTCCCAGCTGCCTCGTGCGTCTCGTGTGAGTGACTTGTAGTAGTGGATGTCATGGCACCTGCCGTGGGAGTCGCGGTGGCCTCTGTGGCTTGGAGCTTTTCAGCTCCTTCAGTGATAATAGCGGGCATCAGGCGGGTTTTGGTATTCATTTCATAATTGGACAAGGACGTGGTAACCTTTTCACCAGCTGAGTTCTCGGTCTGGATCCAGATGTGGCAGCTGGCCTCGGCCGTCTTGATCTTACAGTTAAGATCCTCAGAACTAAGCATGCAAGGTCAGTTTGGTTGACTAGACGTTACTTAGTAGATTGGCTTACAAATACGAAACCTTGTCGTTACCATCAAACGAGTAGTTGATGGACAAGGTTTCTGGCCCAACCACCACGGTCTGGGTGCCGATGATTTCGCATTGGACATTGTCGACCTTTTCGCCGCAGTGAAGGGCGAATGTGGTGACTTGGGGACTTGCTGCCACTACGGTACCGTAGACTGACTTGATACCCTCAACAGGGAAGAGAACATTAAGAGTTGTTGTTTGCGCAGAGGCAAGGACACCCAAGATTGGGAAGAGGATGATGGAGGGTATTATGGTGATGTGATGTGTAATAATTGATCGACACCAGATCAGCAGACTTGAAAGAGAACGAAACAGTAATGATCTGCAGTAGATTTAAATGGACCATTGCCTTTTATGTTATTTACAGAACTATCGGTCCGGACACTTTTTCTGGCCCTCGGACTCATTCTCTCCACTAAGTCCAGTAAAGGCTATAGGAGAGCACCTTGATGGGCTACGCCACCTCGCGTAACAAGTAGAGGGGCAGGCAATGGTATGGACAGTTTAGTGATAAATGGGATCTAAATGGACCAATCGGCTCCCGAGACGATAATTGGCGTTATTCGGGGTTGGAAAGTTGTGGCTGCGTCGTTGAGCTGGGGAGCCTGTGGCGGAATTGGACTGCAATTACCATATCTGTCGACACGAGAATCGCGCAGCTAGAAGCTAGTTTAAATGCAGACACTTCGGTTCACAATCAGTCCTAAATGTCGTACCACATTTGAACTTCGGTGACCGAAGCTAGGACTAGGTTCTCTCTGCCGAAATAAGCTCTCAGCTACATGTCTTAACTGCAAAATAGAAGCTGGGACCTGATCTGATGATAGGGGCATTTTAGCTAACATAGATAAGGACAAGGTCAACATTCATAGCCAGGCTAATAGAGGCAATTGCTACTTGTCTTATGATAATGACTCTGGTCTATATTATATCTCTATATACTGAAATAACTATTAATTGTGCACTTGTTCACAATTGCGTAAATCCTAAAGCGGGCTTTATGACATTCTCTATCACTACCTTTGAAAAGCACTTGAATGCCAGGAACATCCAACCTCAGCCATAGACTAGTAGAAAAACTTGGCTGTACGGCTTGGACATACTACATAGCTGCGGCAGACTTCTTAACACTCTTCCATTCCATACCAATAACTCCAACAATCGATAGTGCAGCAAGGGCTACCGAGACATACCACGTTTCTGTGAGTGCATTGTTATATGCCCCCAGAACTCTGTCATAGAACCGAGGATCAATGGCGTCCTTCAAATCGGTCGCCCCAACTTGCGTTATGATATTTGAACTTTCTCCTACCGTTTGTGAAACCTTATTCTAAAGGAGATTGCCAAAGATACTTTGAGCAGCTGATACAGATATTGCACCTCCCAGCATCTGGCAGAATGTGATAATGGCAGTTCCAATAGCAATATCAGCTTCCTCTAAAATGACCTGGGACGCGATGATGCCCAGCTGGATACCGCAACCAACTCCTGCCCCAAACAAAAACTGATACCCAATCCATTTCGGATGGCCAGTGTCCGTGTCGAAGGTTGTGATGAGACCTGCTCCAATAGTGGTCAAGATACAGCTTGCGTAAGCAAAGGGTACATAATGCCCGACAACGGTAACTCCTCCCCCTGCCACAAGCGAGAAAATGACCACTGAGAGAATCATGGGGAGACACATGATTCCTGACTTAACAGCAGAAACGCCCTTGATAGCCTGGAACCAAATAGGTATGTAAAAAACGATGGCGAAATATGCAGCGTTCAGCAGGAGAGTGAAGATACACGCAGACACAACAGTCCTTTGGCGAAATATTCGAGGCGGTATTGTAGCCTTGTCTGCCTTCCACACCTGGACAACAAAAAAGGCAGCGAGGAGGACAACGCCAAGGACAAGTGGACCTATGACCTTGCCAGAACTCCAGGAATACTGCGTTCCTCCCCACTGCAGAGCAAGCAATAGGCATACCACACCGGGAAGAAAACAAACAGTGCCAAGGGGATCCAGCTCGTTCATATAAGATATCCAGGAGGATCCTTGACAAGGGTTCTTTTGCTTGGGGATGCAAACAGCAAATATAGCGGTAACCATGGCGACAGCACCTACGGGTAGGTTGATATAGAAGCTTTAGCTAGTTAACTTTCTGCAGTCTTGTCTTGTGAATAAAACTTACCACCATCGCCAAGTGACGTGGTCAACGAATGCCCCTCCTAGCAGTGGCCCAATAACAGATGCAACGCCATAAACAGATCCAAACATGCCGTTGTCTGCAAATCCCAGTTAGAACAATGTCACCACTCAAGCAAAAATCACATACACATGGGCCTTTTGTCTAGTGGAACAGAATAAGCGATAATGATGAAGGCCCCTTGGAATATGCCAGCAGATCCAAATCCCGCGATGGCACGTCCAACGATAAGCGCCTCAGACGTCGGCGCAGCTCCGCAAATGGCGGAGCCAGCCTCAAAAACGGCCATTGCCATAATGAAAACCCTCTTTATGTCGAACAAAGTGTATAGTTTCCCGAAAAAGAGTTGGAAAGCGCATGTTGTTAGGAGGTAGGACGAACCGTACCATCCTATGTCGTCGAGAGACTTGAAGTCATCGGAAATTCGAGGTATCGCAGTCGCAATGATTGTGTTGTCCTGTATATTCTATGGTTAGACACGGCATAAATTCTGCGTGGACAACAATACTCACGAGGGCGACTAGAAGTACAGCGAGACAGAGCCCGACGATAAGAGACGTGAGGCGGAGGCCACTGGGATAGTCTGTCCTCGGAGTGCTTGGGTCATCGTTTTCGAGAGCCGCGTTACTTTCCTCTGTTGAGGGGCATTCTTGGGTAGCCGCACTTTTGGCCTTTTCGTTTTCACCTTTCAAGGTCATCTTAGTCGTAATACAGATATTATCTGCAATAATTAAATGCCTTGTCTAACAGGATGTTACAATTGAAGACGTCTTTTAGAAGCGACACAAAGTAGTATATGGTAAGCCGCTAATGCAACGCTTTTATAGTTTAGTCTATTCGGGATAAAGTTTTAGAAACCAGCCGCGGCCCGAACCCTTCACCCTCTCGGCCACCGACATGTTGGACCGACGACTTTGAAGCAAGTACTTGTCTGTTTTTCATTTATAACATTAAACAGTAGACAAGGGAAAACTTGTGTATTAGACTACTAATAACTATCCGCTAACGAGACGTAATTGTAGTTATTTATATATAATATGCTATTGGGAAATAGAGCGTTCAATGCCCTCGTCATCATAATCGACGACTCCCAATCACTATGTCTTTTCTTATAACCCAACCCTTGCCCGGCCTCTTACTTGGCTCTTTTATAGCCGCTTACTTCCTATGTACTGCTACCCTGGCCTTCACGACCAAGGATCAATCTTGGATCCGTCGAGCTGCCTCTATCTTGATATTTCTATTGACATTTGTTGGTGACCGCACCGCTTCTGCCGTATCGGATAACGCGAGTATTCGATGCCTTCTCGTGACATTCTCCTGGGTTCAGGCATTCAATGGCAACTCACTGCTCTGTCTGTCAAGGGCCGAGTACAAAACCCTGAAAGAGGAGGGACAGCAAAATACCACACCCAAGTCCGTTTTCGTCGGCAATGATGCTTCTGGAAATGGCTCATTCATTAGCCATCTCACATGGGCTTTCGCCATGCAGTGGAATCTGCGCCGCATCAAGACATCCAGACCAGCCCGAAACACACCCCCATTCTCCTCCACAGATCCAAGTTACATTCCATCACGGGGTCGGTTTTTATTGACCCGTGTTGGTGTCATCGTCGCCTCCATTGCCTACATGGCCATTATAGGTCTTCAGCCCGAGCCAGCTCGCGAATCTCTTTCCAGTAACAAAGTTAGATTCTTTTCGCGGTTGAGCGATGTGAGACCATACGAACTTCTTCAAAGAGCCATTTCAACTGTCACATGGCTCTCTGGAATCGGAACTACTAGCGAGATCTGCTACAACGTAATCGCTGTCGTGCTAGTGGGCTCGGGTCTGAGTGAACCTGTCATGTGGCCTTCTTGGTTTGGCTCCTTTACAGAGGCTTATAGTGTGCGCCGGTGGTGGGGGTAAGTTCCATTCCATTATAAATCTCACAAAGGTTCTGACCCTCTTTGCAGCATTTCCTGGCATCAAACCTGGAGATGTTTCCTCACAGATCACGCCGATTGGGTTGTATACAACTTACTGCACCTCCCCAAGCATTCACCAATTACCCGCTACACCAAGAACTTGGTTGTATTTTACATATCTGGATTAATTCATTTAGCACCTGATCTTACTATTGGAATCCCTCTGAAAGAATCTTCTGCAATAATGTTCTTCACGTTCCAGGCAGTCGGTATTATGGTTGAAGACCTGGCGCAAAGCTTGAATGATCGGATCCGGCTGGTTAAGAGTTCGATTGTGGCGAGATGTATCGGATATATCTGGCTTGCGGCTTGGCTCGTTTGGACAATCCCGTGGTGGTCGTATATTTGTACAATGCACATGAAGGCTGGGCAGGATGATTTAATTTCTCTGGCATGAGGCAATCAAGAGGAAGATTTGCTTACTAGATGTCTATGTAAGCAAGAGTGGATTCATCCGAACCTGCGCTTTTTTCGTTTTTTTCTATGTCCTTCTCCTCTTTTTTTCCTACTGCGAAAACTTTATATCCAATACCTCCGTATACTATGGCCGAACCAGTATTCAAAAAGGACGACTGTCCTTCCTAGATCAATGATGACATCTTTCAGAAGGCTCGCTTTCAAGGAGGTCCTTAATACAGCCGTAGCGTTGTCCGGCGACTAGACACAACATTATCTCTTCTAGACAGCCACAGGCCCCAGAAATGGGGCTTCGTTATCATATGCACCGCTTATGGCCCTAGATCAGAACAGAAATTTGAGCATGCTCTTGAGATAATAAACAATATCGCCCAGCACTGGACTGAAAGCGAAGTCGAGGGTGTCAAGTTCCTGATATCCTGTGGCAAAGAAACGGACTTCCGATATAGGGATGTCCCTCTCGAGGTCGACACGCGCTTAAATAAAGAATTTATATACTGCTATAAGAATGATATATTAGAGGATCAGAGTCTGGAAAATGCCTCTTTAGCTAAGGTATATAAATATTTTAAGACTTAGATTATATCTAAAGAGGGTAAGTTAAATATTAGGAATATAAAATATATAATATATATTATACTTAATGCTAAGACCCTCTTTTAACTTACTATTATACTTAAGGGCTTTTTTTATAGCTATAATATTTATAGCTTTTTATATTAAGTTAAAATAGTTAATATAAAGCTAAATCTTAATAAGGCAATTTATATATATATATATAAAGCTAATAATTTAATAAAATATTAATT
>JAAOAR010001370.1:0-15570 GCA_013395995.1 Fusarium pseudoanthophilum
TATTTATTTACTTACTTTAGTGTAAATTAGCTAAGCATTATAACTAGACATTAAAAGGAACACCGAGTCTGTCAGTCCTGACATATATGGGCGGTAGTGGGGGCCCGAAGTTGCAGCCTTTGCTTTAAAGAATTATGATACTTCTGTTGGGTTTAGGCTGTCGGTCTCGGATGAACATCAGTTGCTCAATTCTTTTAGACTGTTATCTTGAAGGATTCTTGGCTGGAAGCGTTGTAACGGATTCGGATTCTTAATCGTTGACTTCGGTTGTCGTACTCTGAAGCTCAACCGCCTCAAGTTCCTCCAAATACCTCTTATGAGCAGTCTAAGTAGTCGTAAAGTGACCAGGACTTGTAAGCCGCCTAGGTGGAAAGTTGAGTTCATCTTCTTCCTGAGACTATTTTCTTCGAGTGGTGTAGCTCTTTTTGCAGTTGCAAGAACTGAGGGGACTTGATTAATCCTGCCAAGCAGTTCAGGTGCTGATCTTAAATCGTAGATCGGATAGGTCGCTTGTGGGCTGTTGAAGCTATTGAACGCTTTTGCGATTGTCCTCGGTCTTGTCCTCGGTTGATGACATCGTTGCTGAGGGTGCTTTGGGTCAATACGATGATGTGGCTCTTGATGAAGATGGGAGATGGATCGATGAGATAGTAGCAGAGCTTAGGTTATACGTGGTGAGGACTTGATGATTTCTTCTTAACGATGTCAGGTTGAGAGATAAAGGTTAACGAAGAAGCCTAGATGCGAGAAATTCACTTGTGTTGGGTGAATATGGCCTTTCCTTCTTTATCGCTGCGGGGACTGCTTTGCTTTAGCGTTTCCGTGGGGCGTTTCTAGTGAACCGACTGTCGCGAGCAAAGAACAGCAAACAGCAAACCGTATCAGCCATCGTCAGTATGACTCAGAAGCGAGACATCGGAAATTTGAAAAACGGCCCGGCCTGCGAACATTCATTCATTGTTCTGGCACCCAATCTTGCCACTTCCCCCTGCTTTCGACCTTCGTCTACACCGTTACGCCATGATCATATGGTTTACAAGGCACCTCTCGCCGCACAGGCACTTCCGACAGCTGCCTACAGTGGTACTACCCAGTGTCCCTTTTCCAGGGCAGCCATTCCATGCTCAGCCAGGCTATGCCTCCTACATTGCTCACCTTGGCATCACACCTACTTGTCTGCAGCAGGTAGGACTGTATCTCCGGTTCTAGCAGCAACTACAGCACCCATTGTAGTTGTTGGTCTTGCCCGGCTTTAACTGATGACGAAGAGCACTTCTACAGCCCAGAACAACGAAGCGACAGAATTGTCTGTACTCTCAGCGAACTTCATCAAACTCAACTTCGTCATTGCAATCCGGGATCAGAAGGCCTGTGGTGTGATGATGAAAAGAGTCCAAGATTGAAGAAGCATAAGCCGCACTCAGGGTAATCGGCGCAACCACCGCTATCGTGCTTCCTGTACTGGTCTGAACCACATCAATACTTGGACATAATTAATCCCGACCTTTTCTCTTACACCAGTGATATCCAATGACGTCCATTACCCGAATGGCCTTATCAAGATGCTTCAAACTTGCGTCTGCAGACAGCTACTTTTAAAGTTAAGAAAGTCAAATCGGTTATTGAAACGGCAAAAATGCCTCCACCAAGATGTCCACCGTGCTATTTTGTACCATGGACCGTGAATATCTTCTCGATCGTGACAAAAGCACGAGGAGCGAGATACATGATGAGATTGAATAATGGGGGAACACTATCCTATATATTGCCCTAAACGAGGTCCATTAGTAACTTAATCAAATGTTAGCGTTCTCGTGATAAAAGTCTTAGTATTCAGTGTCTTATAAAAACTTGATATGGTCTTGTCTGTGGCTGTGGCGGCTTTTACTGGGGCTGAGGTAGATATCTATTATTTCGATATCGCTTATAGTGAAAGCGGATGCTGGTGTTACACACTTTAAGTTAAACGGAGGTTGAAGATAATATCAGTAGATTTACTCAAATCTGTGTTAGCACCAAATTCAATCCGTCATCGCTGCCTAATTTCATTACTTTTTCACGATAGACCCCATTTACACACCCTCCACATTAAGCCCAGTTTTGGCAAAGGGTCTCAAAATCTTTTCTCCTCGACTCCAAGGCACTAATATACCAGCAGTTTTAATCAGTCTAACGAATAAGGATAGTCACATGTCATAGATATGAAAAAACGACGAAGGAATTCTCAGTCTGATAATCTTTCTCATATACTCAGTCGATAATTATAGCAGGCTATGGTGCATGTCGTTATGGTTGTCTTTGGAGAAATCGAAGTGATGATGGTCTTGAGGCCAGAAGTACACTTGCCTGGCTCGTGGACCAAGGGGCCTGTTCAATTTGCCATCTAGCCTCTTGTACAAATTCATCTTACCCGACAGACACGGGATTACAACTCTGCATGCTGCAAGCGATTGACCTGTATCAGGGATTCCGATGCATGGTCTGATGGCGCAGGTTTAGTCTCTTAGAGTGAGACAGATAAGAACCTCCTCTTATTACAATAACTTTACCTGCAACTCTCGAAGAATATAACATTGCTTATAGTTAATTGCTGCTTAGTTTCTGAAATTAAAATAAATTGATATCTAGAAGCAGAAGAAACTGGTCGCTTTAACAAGATAAGCCTTTATTCTGCGGCTGGCGAGAATAAATGCCCTTATGCAGTTTCGCGCTCAGATCGCGACTGGGCATGGGCTCACTTCCTTGCCGTGGGGCCTTGCTAAAACATGAGTCGCCAGTCGTTGATTGTCTTAATCACGCTAAGCTCACGTTCTAATCTACCGTACAAACTCATAAGATTCGAAACGCCCCGTGGATACTTTTCTCCTTATTCTGCAGCTCTAATTGGTATATAAGAAAATAAAGATCTGACATTATGCTAATTTACGCCTCTGGTCAAATGAGGATAGCGGCTTTGGACCCACGGGGCGTTACGAATCTCATGAGTTTATACGGTAATTTGCCAGGTTTTGGCGGAACTACTGCTTTAGGTACGGCGCTTGCCTCTTCCGGAAGCTCTACCCCGCCCTAACCGACTCGGTGGTTTTGATTACTTTAGACTAGAGCATCAAGGAGCTCAATCATCTAGGGTAAGTAGGCTTATCTCGATTATAAATCAAAGCAACCTCGCTATATTATAATTACATTCGAGAAGCAGATAGACTCGATAGGGTCTATATCACTATTCCTGTGATTATTTATTATGCGTGTACTCCTACCCCTTATAAATACCGCTTCCGGTTAGAGTTAGTAAAGTTCATCGGCTTGATAAAATTCATCAGCTGGATCAAGTCGCGACTGGTTTTCGTGATGTTAAAATAATCGCTTTACTTTTTCTTTTGAGCACTTTACATGATGCTGAAATCTAGGTTCGCAGGCTGATTGGGTATACATTACCTTTGCATTACCATTTCTAGAAGCTATGTTAACTCGACGCGAATCCTCAAACCGTGACGTGAGCTTGAAGTATGTCCCTGAAGCTAAATGCAAAGTCAAGTAATAGCTTTAAAGTCCAAACCAGCCCGTTGTATATATTTGAATCACTGTATCAGACAATGTTCCCCCGACTTTGGGTCAGAATGCATGCAGATATTCTGTGCAAGGAAGCGCGGCATTGTGTTCGAGTTGGGTGGTCTCCTCGCGATCTCAGCATGCCTGAAGACGATATTGTTCTAGCTATCGTGCCACGCCCACCTGATGAATAATTCATCCTCACCCAAGTTTGCTTTTTTGTTATGGGACCTTAATTTATGCATATCAACTCAAAGTGAGGTAACGCATCTAAACCAAACCCAGCAACAGTCAAGTCATATTACTTGCTTCGGTCGTGCTGACTTTGAATCTATGATCAATGTTGGTTCTAGACTCGAAGTTGACGACCGACGGGCTAGTACATGGTGACAAATACACGATAGACTAGTTCGTTCTTACACGATTATACCTTGCCAAAATTCTGTGAAGGACTGCGGCGAATTAGTGCAAATCAAATATTAACATGGACTGACATTGGCTCTACTCAATTGCTATCGTTGTCACCCAGTGTGATGTCAATGATGCGGAAGATGGCTCACTGAAAGAGCTTGGAAACCACCAGCAACAGCCGGCTGATAACTAAGTGATCTCTTTTGATCATGGCCTGGACTTGCTAGTATCTCGTCTTGAATTCAAAACAACTAGGGCCTTATCCTAAGATAAGCCTGTCTGCTTGAGGCTCAGCACCGTCGGCTCCGCTCCCGTAACGGAGATCCGGCCCCGGAACTGATGGTACACTACATGCATGGACGCTAAGTTTGCATTATGTTGTCAAAGATGAGATTACAGTAAATTCCAAGCCTCTGTAGCCATCCATTTCCGGAAAGAGCCTTGTGAACATGTCAAAAGCGTCAAGCGCAGCAGTAAAGTCAAGAAGATGGATCGCCGACCAGGAAGTAAATAATACAAGATGGGGACGATTATGGTCTAAAGGCCAAAGTACCTTCACACTTACCCACGTTTGATGACCACGCCTAGGAATCATAAGTAGTAGCTGTCTAGGCGGATGAGACAATCGCTTTCGATGATCAGAATAGTGAACGAAACCAAGTGGCCACTAGAAAAGCCGGTTTGGAGTGGATAGCACGGACAATGGCGATGAAGAAGCGTTAGATGCGGAAGCCTTGCAGGCGACGTGTGCGCCTCTCATCAGACTGTACATCGTAGTCGGCACGATCGGCCTTCTCGCTCGTCTTATCGATTTGAGCAGGATTGACAAGAACATCCCTGTTCCTGGGAGTTATCGTGCCTTCAGCCTCAGCGACTGGAATGCTTGGGAACCAGTCTCCCTGAAGATTGTTGAAGTATTGAGTAATACTTCTCTTCGGATTGATTGTAATGGTTTGGGTATGGCAGATCGGTTCCAAGCAACAAAGAGCGCACCGTATCTAGCCCTCCGCTTGGACTCGGCAGGCTCAAGGGCGCCAGAGCTATCCTTTAGGAGGGTTCAGCAGTTCGTAGGATCCGCTGTCAGCAGGTGAGGTAGCGAGGTTTGTAGGGTTCAAACACAATACCTGGGTTTTTTAATAAAAGAGGGAAGCTTTTCTCTACGTGGTACTAATTTATTTAAGACAGTTAGACTCGATAACAATCTAAGAACAATAGGAGTGGGCGTTCCCGTTACAGGAGAATCTGAATGTGCAAGCTTCCTATAACTAAAGATCTCCCCCGAAAAAGGGAGATCGTATCTTTAGCCTCCTGTCGAAATCCATCTAATAGTTCAGAGTAGGAGAAAATGCAGTTGCGATAGAGTTCACACAGACGTGTATGATGTTCGACACACAAATCTCATCTTGTCCGGCCCTCAGATAAGCATACGGACTCGAAAGAGTCTTCGATTCAGGGGAAGCCCAACATAGAACAACTAGCTGAGATTGGCCGTGCTAACTTGAGCAAAGACGATTTCTCCAGCTTGAGATTGCAGGGAGTAGTCCTAACAATAACTCAAGTACAGCCAACGACAGCAACTACATAACATGCTGCTTAACAGAAGTCACCAGACAAGGCTACAAGAACATCTTAAAATAGTATATGATTTATTTAATTGCACTCTAGGATACCCTACTGGGAATAATATTTCTTGTCCCCTATATCCTATAACAGAAAGTACTTGGAGAAATCTAACCTGACAGTAGTATACATCCCCGATCTGGACCCAATACAGGTTCAGGCACTGCTACTCTATTTCTCCTTATTTTCGCAATATAATTGTTCCATTTTATAGACATTATAGACTCCGGACCTTGATGGCCGACACTCGGAACCGGCGGCTGCTGTTGACCCTCACCTTTCCGCCAGTAAATCCATCAATAGTTATGAATACATCTAAGAGTATGTCTGCAATGATGCAAGGCCCACTGGTGGTTCAAGACCCATGACTGCGATGGGGTCCTGAAGTGGCGCGATATTAAAGAACACCGTCTTTGGAGTGATTGATAATCCAAGCCTTTACTGATACAGAGGAGTACGTGATACGGGCCGTTCTTCATTCGGGCGTCGGAGCTAGAGCGATATGGCTGGAGAACGTCACACAACAGACATTTACCAGATGTAATGAGCCCGGCAGAAACTTGATATAAACGCTGTCTCATTGATATTGCCTGTATATTGCTGTCGAGAACTGCTGAGCTGTAAGGGTTGTCATGCCCTCAGGATCCCACCTCAAGGGGCTAGGAAAATACAGAATGCTAAGTATTACAACAATAAAAGTCAAGAGACTTAAGCATTACAGAATGCGCCGGAAGCTTTGCTAACAAAGCGTTTAACAAGAACAATGGTTGTATTAGAAGTTGTCCGCATCGCCTATGAACAGATCTGTAGTATTAAAAAAAGCGGTAGTATAAGGATAGCCTATAACTAGCTACTGCAGCTCCTTGCAAGTATTATTGATAAGTCTGTTGATAGTAGCTTAAAGATCACAAGCTATGTCAAGACCAGTTGGCCTTTTGGGAAAGGGTGGTTGTGTACGGATTGGGTCGGAATCGTAACCACAGGCTTATCTGAAGACATAGATACAGCAATTCTCAGAGCACAGCACCAACTTGGGAGAGGACAGTACAAGTTGTCAGCCAGTTCTCGAGTATCTGTAGTCATGTAATGAAACTGTACCTGTTACACGGCTTCAGAGCACTATTTACTATAATCACCCGACTGACCCGCCGGCCCAGGTCACGATCTAACAGCCCAGTCCTGTAGCTAAAAAACTTCAGTACTATATCAAAACACCAACAGCTCGTCCTCTTGCAGTTAATGTATACCTATAGTCTATTGCTGGGCCGAATGTCTTTAGTGTAATGTCATAGCGGCCACATCAATGTACCAAAAGACATAAAGTATATAGTCAACAGAGTTTCTATATATCTTCACACTGAGGCCAGCAGAAACCTCTTCTAATAAACAGCAATCCGCACCAGGATTGCAGACCTAGATATATATACAAAGCTGAAAGTTTCCTGGTCGTCAGCCAGGGCATGATATATAAGAACCGGAATGACTAAGTAGTGTAATAAACAGTCTTTAAATAAAGTCACTAATTTATCAGGGGCAGGGAACCCTGGAGAATTGTCACTACATTTCTAGATTTAGAAGATAGTATAACCTTAAGGAACTTTCACATAGCAATAGGCCTTTCTCCAGCGGGAAAAAGTAAGTCAAGATCTTATAGTTAGAGAAATAAGGAGAGGTAATAGTACGGATTCAGGAGCAGTCTGAGGAAGTTTGCAAGTGTTAACTGAATCTTTTTACCTAAAATGCTTTTAATATAATTGTCAATTAGAGGTGAGCGCTTTTGAGTTCGTGTGCAAGGCGCGTGATGTGAGCCTAATTGATTCGAGATCTTAACAGACGTATTGCCCTCATGGTCTTCCAGTGCCTTATTATAGGTATGCTGGTTATGTCAACGTATAGTATACAAGGACTTGGGAGAACATACCTTGAAGTCTGTGACAGTTTCGATTTGGAGTTTCAGCTTAAATTGCGTTACAAGTCGGGTCCCTTTTGCATTTCAACGTCGCCGAGCTTGGAGATAATATCTGGTTTAGCCAAGACATTAACATGAAGCAAAATGAATGTATGGCGCATGTTGTACACATTGCAGGAAGTATGCTACGCGGACATTGGTGTGCTTATATCTGACTGAGTGAGGACGTTAAAGAGTTTCTGTAGAAGCTTTTCGCGGAGAAGCATGATATAATTAGGGCGAAGGTGTGGGTTATTTAATTGCCCTCCAAGTTAGGCCGCCACGTTTCTCTATACTCAAGATCCATCGTTCTCCCCTCTGTTTTCCCTACGTAAACTGGCCACGCAGAGCCAGAAGCTGTACGGGATTTAACCGCACAAAGCACCGCGAGGCCTCCTGACTTACAACGTATTGTTATTCAATCTTCCTTGCTTGCCCCTCTTCGATAGTGCATGTCTCCTGCTTGATTGTTTTTGTAGATAGAGTCAACTGTAAGTTTGTTATTGCTCTATTCCAGAATGCTCCCCTTTGAACTTGAATCGCATATAGATCACGACAAACAATAGTTTGTACAGGATGACAGTTAAGGCAAAGAACGCTATCTCGGCAGGTTCTCGTAATAGATACAGGTCAGTCGTGCGTAGATTGTAGTCTTTATCATTAACGCACTAAGACGTAATGACACTAGATTACAGCCATGGTCCTACCACAGGACCTGCCTGCAGCCCGACCTGCTTATGGGAATGTAGAGAATGTGTTAGATATATATGAATTCGCTGTCGTTCAATGCCTTAAGAATAGACTGATCGAAGAACCAAGTCAACAATCAATAATATTATAATATTTTGCTACACTTGGATACACTCACTCCATCGTGTTCGCGCGTATCTAACAACTCTCAGCCACAGATCCAACAGAACATTGTCTGTCAATAGTAAGAATGCGCCAACACATGGCCCGTGGTTCATGCTCACCATTAATGGATCGGCTTCTCCACGACAAATCGCGAAGTAATCTGCATACTACCCACCTCTACGATAAATATCTACGACATGGTTTGGATCTAGGTACTGGGTTTGAGTTGGCGATATGTTGTGTCGAGACGGCATTCATTCTAATCCGAACTGGCTGTGCCGCCTTCTCTTATCCGCGCTGAATCGCCGACCGTCGCCCAAGTTTATGCTTGCGTTTTGCTGGGATCCTGGATGGTCAATTCCATTCTGGATCGATAGAGCATTGTCTCACGACTAGTCCTGCGACCGCTTTATTTACCTTTACTTTTATCCTTTTTCTCCTCCTTTCGTGCACTCACAGTGAGCTTTTGTCTTTCCTGCGACTAATTTCACTACCTAAAAGCTTTTCCATCGCCAAGAATAACATAAATGCCTCGCGTCGCACTGGTACCTCGTAACCATTAAGCCAGGCCACGAGTTTGGCGTGAGACTTGGATCCAGCTGGCCGGAGAATGACTCGGCTGGCTCAAAAACTAGTAGTACGGTGAGTTTACAATGATACGTCATCACATTTCCCTTCTGGAAAAGAATAAACAACACAAGGTTGGATCATGTTGATTCTCTATCTGGAGATTTTGACCCGATGTAACATGACGTTGTCAGAGGTTCTACTTCGTCAGCCTCGTACACTTAATATATACGTGTGCTTGATGAAGCTTGGGTAACGAAAACAGGGCTGATATGCTGAATGTTGGTATGTGAAGAGAATGTTTCCAGCTTCGACAAAAAGTAGTGATACAGAATCGCTAAATTACGGAGTAACTCCATGCTCTTATTGAGCCCTTGTAGATAACCTGAGACCCATACGCGCTCAGGTAGCATAAGGAGATCTGCACCCTTTTATGCTTGTTCTTCAGTCGAGGAAACAAGACGGGGAACAAGGTTATTGCATGAGGTTGGTGGCGTCCGGACTCCGGAGTTCCGGTAGACTGGATGGCGGGCGATGGTTTCACAACCTAAGTGACACAGAGGCTTCTCAACCTGGTATAGATCCCAAACGCCTTGCTCAGTTTTGCATCAAGACAGGAGTAGATAAATAAGGTGATTGTCGTATCCCAGTTTTTTGACATCTTCTCCCTACCAGGTGCGTAAGTCACTGCCACTTATTCTCTCTAATTTACTGATTGACAACAACCAGCGTAGGGAGCCTTAAAATAGAAATACTGCGGTCCTGTCTCTATCTCTACACTTCGTATGCTGAACCTCGCTTGTCCTGGCTTGAGGGACCGACACTAAGCCTAACCTGTTCCTAACTTCCTTCTGTAGAATGACAATGTGGGTCGATTGTCTAGTTGGCTTTCTTGCCCCAATGTCAGGATCTTGAGGAATGACCTGTCATGGAGAAAGTAAACCTTCTAATAACTTCTACTGGAAGAAGCTTTGCCACTGTCCAGAGGTTTCTCGTCAATCTTTTATAACCTTGTCACCATCAGAGCAAGGGAACGAGGCAATTGGGATAGGGGACAGCCGGAGCCACTAGGTTATGTGGCGCTTGCAGCTAAATGCTGAAATGTGACGATACTATTCAGGGTACATCAAAGCAAGAACATGATGTCCTTGTCAGATTATAGACACTGGCATTGATTTAGCACGGTGGATGTTGGCTTGGATGATTCTCTATTGCTCAGGCGAGCTTTTTGATTCCCCAAGACTTTCAGTCCCTGAGGACAAAGATCGAGACGACTCCGCTTTGGAGATCTTCTGATCTTGATGAATCATGTGTATACGCTCAGAGGAATATTATGCTGGACGAGTTACTGTGCTCAGGCAAGCATTTGATATGGATAGATAGTCTACATCCACGTGTATCAACTCATATAAGTTACCTTTTAATCCTGCCAGATGATTTGCTTAGGGGCGTTTGGGCTTAGGCGAGTCATAAGCTTTAATAAGCTCTTGGATCATTGGACATCATATATATAGATAGGCACGTTTGACTCGCTCTCTCATCTTGGAAGGTGGTTTACTCTAGAGGGCAGATCTCAGGGGATTTACTGCATCGATATTTCTTTTCTAGGCGGGCCTCCTCGCTCTGGTGAACAAGTGGGCTTTGATTGGAAGGTCAATCCTTTTGATGAGCGCGATCTCGGTGGGTCACTACGCTAAAGTTACAAGTGTTACTTTAGCTCTGGATAATGTTTTGATTTAATATTACCGTTTGAACAGTTGTATTTTGTCTATATGTAGACTTCTCTTGGGTAAGCAATTTGAAGCTTGGTGAGCTCATAGACGCCGGCGTATCGTCTGCTCTGGCTCTTTTGACCTCGGATGGTGATTGCGTAGATGTCCCTCGTCTACAAGGACATTTCACTTTGTCGAGTAGTTTCAAGCTTCAGTGAACCCTTGCTCTGAACGACCTTGGTGTGGAGATCTGTGCCCTGGAGAACCTTCTATCTTAGCGGATGATTTTCGGCGGAGTGCCGATGTCCAGATGGACCTTTTGCTTCGGGGGGCAACCTCAAGATGTGAACGACCTGTTGATCCAGATGGATTATTCTTACTCACCGCTTAGAAATAGGCGGCACTGCATAATGTAACGCATTCTTCATTTGTGTCACCGTCCTTGATGCCCGCAGAATGCCACACGTAGGGATTGGAGATGCTTACATGAACTCGAATATGATTCGAAGACTCATCTATCCTTGAGGACAGTATATCACGCCTCGTCGTCTCTTTTGAGCTTGTGGAAGCAACTTTGGCTGATATTTCATCCGAAGAGGCTTACTTCTTGTCAATCTTTGAGGAATCTTATGCTCTGAACAATAGAGGCAAAGTAAGCACATACTTCGGTCAGCATGATGTCTTCCAGCTTTATATCTTCCAATGCATCTTGGAACGACATTTTCAGCAATAATAAGTTTGGGAACGTATCACATTGGTTTATCACATGTTTGATTCCTTCATCATATTGCAGGCGGGTTTGAAAAGCGTTCTCCTCCTCCTAGCGGCGTAGACGTTATGTCACCTGACCCAAACCTTTATCTCCAAAGGGTCTGTGAACAGTTGTATTGTGACAGCGTTATTTTGAGTTGACAGAACGCCCAGGGGCTGCTTGCATCACTCGCGCGTCTTGCTTGTGCGCTGGTCATGAGAACATGATGGATTTAGCCCACATCTTAGAAACTGACACTACGTACTCCAAGTCGAGGATGCAGATGATGAAGGCTATGACATTCTTGCCAATGAGGACTATTTTGAATGTTTATATGAACAACGAGATAATCGAAGTTGAGACGCGGCTCGACCGTTAAAGCCTCAGGCAATACAAGAGGGTGCCGCCAAATACTGGTATCGATGTCTGAGTTGTAGGCTAGAAGTGTCATTTGTAGTTAAGACTTGTGGCTGAGAGCGTATTCCAGCAGAGAGCACCTAGTGCCGCAAAGTAGTGCTCTCGTTTCTCATCCTGGCTAGGGAATAAAGTTGTCCATACCCATGGTGTCGTATTGCGTAGACAGCCACCGTGCCCACTTACGGAGCTTCCTAGTAGAATCCAACGTCGGGGCATATCAGGCGTCAAGAACACTGGAGACCAAGTGTTAGGCGTCGGACTGGCTCTCATCTATACAAGGGTTCCCAGTGGCATCACGATGTTATCATTGATTAGACTGACCAGACCTCCTGCAAGATAAAAGTCCTACCTCGGCAAATGGTTTGGCACTCGATGACCCCATGGTCTTCGTAGAGTCATAGGGGTCCACTGTTAATATTGATGGAATGCAAAATCATCACAGACTAGGAGTTGATATCGGTAATGAACGTGAAGTTGGTCAAGACCAGACCAACCACTTCAAGCAGGGTCACCGGGGTCATTAGCACCATCGGTGCTGTGCCTGTGTCGCTGACGTCTGTGTAGATATTCTCGCACACGCACAGAGAGCAGTTGATAGCACTGACCCAAGTCAGGACAGGCTGTTATTCTGTAAATCCGAAGGGATAAGTAGGAAAAATAACAAAACCAATTTATAAGCAAATATTCCATCATGACCTATCTTTCCAATAGTTCAAAGTTGTTACCTTAATCAACTATCACTGAACAGAAAAACATCTAGCCATAATCTGTAGTCCATGGACCGTCTTCTTTCTGAGGTTAGACTGTAACTAACAACTCGTAGCATCTATCCCGCTGGCCCACTACTCCTCGCCGGTGAGGTCAATC
Source organism: Fusarium pseudoanthophilum (assembly GCA_013395995.1). Taxonomy (NCBI): domain Eukaryota; kingdom Fungi; phylum Ascomycota; class Sordariomycetes; order Hypocreales; family Nectriaceae; genus Fusarium; species Fusarium pseudoanthophilum. The sequence goes on from JAAOAR010001370.1 coordinate 12,698, forward strand.
TCGGGGAGTCCGTTGGGCATTACCCTCAGGGGTGCACAGTATGCTCGGTGGGTTTGATAATCGAGTAGTTGACGCCCTGGGTGTCGAAGCTCAGGTAATGGGAGCGATTGGACGCCCGCTCGCTCCAGGCATTCTGTTGAACAAGTGAGTTATAGTTCTTTTTCAACTCAGTTTGAGATCCGCGCCTCGTGATGAATATTAGAAGTAGTAGCAGCCTATCGTCTTGTCATATCTCTCTACGTCAAGGCTGTGGAGTGGTTGCTCGATCAATTGGTACTTTTGGAGGATTAGACATGATCTTTCACGATCCCTGTTATCAAGATACCCGGTTCTATGAGATTTCTTGTAGCCCTTACACGCAAGAGCCTTTTGCGAAAGAGTCAGGAACTCATTGTCTACCTTATGAGGTTTATTATATTCTCCGCTTCCATGCTTGCCAGATCATATAATGACCTTGATATTTCTGACGGCGGTAATGCGTTTAAGGTCGTGTTGAATCGTCTTAGTGCTGGCTCCCTCGACTTGAACCGATTTTAGCCGTGACATCAACGAATGTTAACAGAACTACCTGGCGTAATGTATCGGAAGGCCCAGGCATAATTCTGCGCTTAACCATTTCCATAGGCACTACGGAACCATACACTCTGGATCCATTCCTGAGAACCCTAAGCAGCATGAGGAGCTATAGCCAGCTTGGAGCTAGTGGGCACCCAGGATTGGCAAAGAATACCATCAATATAGAAGTATATGAACAGAGTCTGGGCGTCTGGGATGTTGTTGAGCAGAAGCGAGAGTCTAAGCCTGATCAACTACTTCTCATTCGCGCTTGACCCAGTAAAGCACCGTGTAGCAATGGCATTCTCGTCACAGCCAGGTTCTTGAAAAACGCATGTCAGGGCGGTAATAATCTTTCACTGGTTCATCGGCCGCACGGATGCTGATGCAAAGGCCGGGAAGCTCCTTTTGAATGGCCATTGTAAGTGAAAGTCCTAGATTGAAGAAGTTGGACGTTCGAAAAAGCCACGTGTGAACTAGGAAGCACAAAGGCTTATATGGACTGCCTTGATGTAAGTGAGCCGGTCCATATACATGGAAACGTTCAGACTAGGAGGAAAAGCAACCATGGCTTGCACAAAAGGGCACGTTGCAGGAGCTTGGCCGCGTTGACAGAGACCGCAACTTGGTTATGAGCCAGGAAATGAAAGACACTAATAGGTCTGTCTGTATGTGACAGACTGGTGGTGTTGTGATTAAAAGCATGGTTTCTGGCAATCCACGAGGCCCGCCAGTGTGCAGATGCAGCCATCCATGACAGTTATCTCGATTGGGAGGGCCAATCTACGTCAAGTGAGAATCGGAGCTGTTGCTGGCACAGGCACGCGTACCGGGGTAATGATTATAGTCTAGCAAGCTGAATGTAGTAGGAACCTGGCTTGAGAAGTTTGCTATTTCGTGCGTGACACAGGATTGGTGGCGAAATTATTAGAGTATGAGCTTAATACGGAATGATGCACTATCAGGAAAAGGTAATCATAAACCAGACTGTCGCATGTCTTGGCTTTATGCTCTAGATCGACCTGTTTGATATACTGATCGCCCTCTGGCTAGAAGCGCCTCAAGCCCATCACTTGTATTGTGGTAAGCTTTCACACCAAGTCATGTCAAGCTGACAGGAAGCTCTGGCGAATAGAGAAGCGCTGCGGATCCATTTTTGGGAACCTGCAGGAAAACGAGGTAGTGTACTGTAGAGACTCTGTTAGTTAGGACGGGGCTGTGAGGAACTCTCTTACTAAGTGCAATATCAGATTCAGATCGTTGAAAAAGGAATAGTTAAAGATGTCGCTTTTTGCGCTGCAATAGCGCCACATCCCTGTCCCAAATAACAGTGTCCATGCTATTGAACCAAAAGGTGGCTTTGCTGTTGCTCATGGTATCTTGCGTAGCAGGTAGGTAGAGCGAGCCCCGTCCGCTGCGGTATGAGTACAGTGTAATCCTTCATGTTAGATAGAATATCCGACCTAAGAACAGCTATAAATAATTAGGAAATTGGAATGAAGATATGTCGCGCTAGAAACATTCATGTTTCAGTTAATACTTCTATCTTATATTTCGAGAGAAGGTTGAAACTTGGACGGTGCAATTATTCTGTTTCCTCACGGACAGCCAATAAGACAAACGTGGCAGGTCGTATTGTTGTGTAACATGCATTATCATACCTGATTGACAGGCTTTAGACTTGCCGTGTTTGCCCACAAATCGACAAATCGGCTCAACTTGCTGTATCAATACTCGTTGGCCTTGCCGACGTTCTTGAGCCAGATAGATGTGGATCCGACATATAGTCTATAGGTAGAGACGAACTACCTGTATTATCGGAGGTGGAACCTAGAGATGATAATGTTCACGAAATGTAGGAGAGCTTTCATGAAGGTGGGGCTGGTAATTAACACAGGCCTGGTGTAGATGAGGAACGGAGAATAAAGATAATAAAGTCATGCTATATGTTGAAGATAACACTGGCATTGAAGATGAACCTGGTGTTGATCGTGTCTGGGGAAGGAGTTGGGACCACGAATGAAGAACAAAGTCATGATCACTAAGTTTATCGTATCTTCTAAGGGCAAACCGGCGAGGACCGGACTGCTAAGAATAGCCAGCTAAAGAAGAGCCAACCGACATGGGTTTAGCTCAGGAAGTAAACCAGGCATATACTCAAGCTCGTCCTCTTTAGCAGACAGATAGCAAGTCCAGCAATAAAGAGTCTGTCTTTCTTATATAGAAAACGCCTATGTAAGGATAAATATAAAGTATACTATCTAGTACCTTACCTCTATTTTATTATATATATAAGGTATATAATATAAGCTATTAGC